>SJYX01014327.1:0-23124 GCA_006410675.1 Oreotragus oreotragus
ACCCACGTCTCTGGCATTGTATGTGGATTCTCTACCCACTGAGCCACCTGGGAAGCCTGCTTAGGGTCTTACTGTCAGATATTGCTAAGATTGATTCCAATAAGCAGAATCAAAGACTCTTTGGAAATGGATTCAATGTCTGTGACAAAATAAAATACTGTAAGGAAAAGGAAAGGCTGTGACTTACTTCTGAAGCTGGAGAGGAAGGGAAAAAGAACTTTAAGGTACAGAATTTCCTGGGACAGGTTTTCAAAGAGTTTTGTATTTTCCCCAAATGACTAGTAGTTTTGTCCCACAGAAATAACCACTACAGATGGCACGAGGTCCGTGGAGAAAGCATTTCACTGTGGCTAAAGTTGTTCATGATACAAGGTGTAGATACAGATCTCGACTCTAACAAACCATATGCATCTCTTGATGCTTTTATTCTCCTTCTTCCTGAGTATGAAGCTAGACAGCCATTGGCTTCACTATAACAAGGTATCTTTTTGTCCTTCCTTAGTTTTTAAGAAGTAAAAGTTATCTTGAGATTCCTTTTCCAACACCAAAGATCTAGTTATCAATTTAAAATATTTTTAAATTTTAAAGGAGACAAAAATTAGGGACAATGAGAATTTGCCCAAAACAAAACAAAGGTGGATAACAAAGACATGCATTAGGGACATGCATTATTTTAGGGTGTCATTGTCCTAAGTAGGCACCATGTTAGGTTCCTTATGCAAGCTTTCTAGTACCTTAATCCTCCCAGTAACTCTAGGAGAAAGGCGTCAGTGACCCCATTTTATTAGTGCTGCTCACAGCAAGTTTCTGTAATGATGGAAAAGCCCTATATCTGTGTCATGCAATGCAGCAGATACTAGCCATAGGTGGTCTTTGAGCACTTAAAATGTTCCTAATGTAACTGAAGAACTACATTTTAAATGTTATTTCATCTTAATTGATAGCCATAGGTGGCTAGTGACTACTGCTTGGTCACTGCTTTTGATGTTAACACCGAGGTTCAGAAAAAATTAGGACACTTCTAAGATTACACAACCAGTGAGCAGCAGAGTCAGGACCTGCACTGGATCAGCCTGATTCTAAATGTACCTTCTTTTCATTACAATCAGCCAAAGAACAATAGAATTTTGTAGTAGTTCTCTTTCACACTGAAACATCAGAATAGGGGCAAATATTATAGATGATCACCTGGTTACCAGACCCATTGGCCACTGCACTTAGAAAGAGTTGGCAGAGAGCAGAAAGGACACAGAATCATTACTGATTCCTTGAAGTTAATACTCACATCATTTAGTCATTTTTAAAGAAAAATATGGAAACCGATGTAAAGGCATTAAAATTACAAAGGAGAAAGTAAGCTACGCGTTGTCACAAAAGTGAAAGTGCTAGTTGCTCAGTCCTGTCCAACTCTTTGCAACCTCATGGACTGTATAGCCCACCAGACTCCTCTGTCCATGGATTTCCCCAGGCAAGAAAACTGGATTGGATAGCCATTTTCTTCTCCAGGGGATCTTCACAACTGTGACCCTATTCTTAAGCACAGTCAAGGGAGGACAAAGAAAAAAAAAGAGAGGAGCATAGCCATGGCTTTAAAGTGAAACACATCTGGGTTCAGCACAGGATCTTACTGGTTATACACAAACTGTGAGAGTTAGGCGAGTTCTTTAACTCTATGAATCAGCATTTATATATATAAAATGGAAAAATATATATCTCATAGGATTGTTCTAAGAATCAAATGTGTTAATATGCCTAACCCAGTGCTTGCTCAGTTCACCACAGCTGCTCAATAAATAGTGACCATTATTACTGTGGAACATGTATAGCTGCAGAGATCAATAAAGTGGAAAAAAGAATCATATTTCGATAATTTTGAAATATAGTCGCTGTTGCCTCCATTTTGTACACTATTTAATTTGGGACTTAAACCAAACAAGTATATATAGTGCTGTCATTTTCAACACTCTAAGAATTATCATGAAATATTCTGGAGAAATGTTAACAGCAGCTCCTAGAATCACGGTCACTTACTTCCTGTAGCTCAAAAGGGATATTTATAATGCTCATACTCAGGACAGTTATAGTGCTGCAGTTCTTAATGAAATTCAGAAGCAATAATAATCATATATTAAGATGGCTTAATTAAAACATGTAAAAATCAAAAGGCAAGAGAAAAATAATCAGGTCATAAAAACTGGAGCCTTATGTTAGCAGAGGAGTACTCTCAAACATTCTCTAGGCAAAGGCTTCTGTGTTTCAAATTCTAAATGGGTCATATTGGATGTAATTTTTCAACCACAAATTCCCATTTCTATCTTAGAAAGGACAGAAAATACTTTTCCAAAATTCGCACATGGAACATAAATGATACATGTAGAGAGACCAGCTTTAAGGAAATAGTGTGAAGTTCATCGTCTAAGCAATGCACACAAAACTGCAGTTTTGGGGGCACAAAAGGGAGGCGTAAAAAAATGGAACCCAATCTAAGGGAACAAAAAAAGCAATCATTTGAATTTTAGAGAAGCTAAATGAAATATCTCAGTGCAACATTCCAATCATTTAAATAAAATTCATCTACACATTTCTCACCAATTTTATAAAACTCAGTTCTAATCTAATTTCTTTCAGGGTCTGAGAGTATAAGTGTGTCTATGTAGATACTTCAAGACTCCAGTTTTACAGGAATAGCTATTCTGTTTCATGTCAGAACAGCCAGAGAAAATAAGTACAAGTGTTATCAAGATTTAAAAAAAAAAAGTGAATTTCACAATTCCATTAACCACGAGAGTGTCCAACAGTTAAGCCAAACTTACTCTTTTTGTTTTATAAAGAAATCTGGGATGTTACTAGGTTTGTTGTGATCTTGCCCTTTATGCAGAAGACAAGTATATGTCAAGGGAAGTGTGAGAAATGGTCTAAGAACTGAGCTTTATGACTAGCATAAACTAGGGTTTCTCTTTAAATGTAAACCAACCTTCCACACCAGTTGCAAAACTGAAACTAATTTGAAGGAGATAACTGATTAAATTTCATGGGCTTTAGGAATAAAACCAGATAACTTTTTTTCAACTGCTTTGTCATGACTTAAAGTGCTGAGGAGTTTATAAGAAGCAAGCGTAATTTTCCAGTTGCATCAATAATTCATCCCTTCCAACTGTCCTTTTTGCCCGAATCATTTCTTGATCATTTATCATACAGCCCACAGATAAACAATCTCTGTCTCTCTTTCACACACTCACACGTAGGTACTCACACATGTGAATAAACACACTCCTCCAGAAAACAAACTAGATGGCTAATTCTGAATTCACTTCACTTGCAAATATAAGCCCCACTGTCATGAATATGCTAATGGTTTTGGGAAGTCCACCTGTGGCCTTTAGCTTTAAGCAGTAGGCTCTCATTGGCTTCCATGAATGATGAGACCAAGACGTGGTCCTTTCCATGCGCTGCGTGCGTGCATGCTTAGTCGCTTCAGCTGTGTCTGACTCTTGCAACCCTATGGACTGTATAGCCCACCAGACTCCTCTGTCTGAGGGGTTCTCCAGGCAAGAATACTGGAGTGAGTTGTCACGCCCTCCTCCAGGGGATCTTCCCGACCCAGGGATCGAACCCATTTCTCCTGCATCACCTGCACTGCAGGCAGATTCTTTACTGCTTGAGCCACCAGGGAAGCCCATGCATTGCAAAGACAGCATATCAGAGAGCCCTCTGCATTCATTCTTTGTGGTTGAAGCTAATTGATGGCTGTGGAGTTTGTCTTTTAGGGGTGAAGGAATGTGGAGGGACTGAAATCTGCTCATGTTCCCACCAGTGTTCCCCCATTAGCTGTAAAGACCAAAGGTCTAAGGTATCCAGTGTTCCATGTGAGGATATGTTACAGAATCTTCACTGGACTGAGTTCTGTGGGGTGATTTGTGGCTTTAATTCTCAAGCCTTCTCACTGATTATGGGGGCTAACTCATACCTATACAATGATTTTGGTTCTTCAATTAGAAGCAAAACAAAGAAACAAAGCATCCAAGTAATAGAGAGGTAGAGAGGCTTAACATTTAAGCACCTGGGTCCACACTCGGACAGACGCGGGTTCAAATCCTTGCACCTGACTTTACTCTCTTCCAACTTGTACAATAGGTACAAAGGGTGGTGACTGGCATTGAGCCAGCGATCAATACATGGCAGTTTTGTCACTGGTATAGACACTTAAGTTTGGGTGTGGACGTGGTAATTATATCCTTCTGTTCGTCAGATGTAACTGCTTGGAACCTGATGCTGTGTCCTCCCCAGACAATGAACCTTGTTCAGCAAGGAGAACTCCAGGCCCCACAGGTTGGGTGACTGAGATGGTCCTTGGAAACCAGTATCTCCAATAAGAGTGCAACGTCTCTGTTTTAAAAACTGCGTGCGAAACCCTACTTTCAGAATTCATGCCACCAATACAGAATCTCGAGGACTGTTTATCTTTTCTGCTTTTCATACCTTGTGGCCCATCTCAGACCACACCTCTATCAGCATCTTTTATCAACCCTGCCATATCCTTATTTACACATATTTTACACAGTATCCTCCATGGTGAAAAGTCATCTCAAATGGAATCTTTAAGAAACTGCACCTGTAATAAGAAGTTAGACTCCATTTGCTCCCTAGTCTGTTCAGATTCAGTTGCCTTGACATGTCTGGCTCAAAGTGCACTAGAAAATGAGAAGCAGAGCTAATGATAAGAGTCCTATAGTGGAATTTAAGAAACTGCTCTTTAAGGCTAACTGTGTAATGTTCATGTTCTAAATGGGCACTCTTGGGTGACTGAGGATTTATCATACATAGACACTACCTTAAGGCAATTCACACATTTGGTTTATTTGGATGGTGCTCCCAAATTGATACCTAGGGTTGCCATATTTAGTAAATGTAGGACAACCAGTTAAATTTTAATTTCAGACAAACAATAAATAATTTTTCACTATGAGTATATCCTATATAATACTTAAGTTTTAGCAACCTCATGACCTAAAAGTGGAACTGACTGAGCAACGGGTTCTTTTGAGAACTTTCTAGATCACCCAGAATGGTCTACATGGTTTGCTACAGCAAGATGATCACCCAAACAGAACCTCTCTACGTAACAGTCTGGCTGACATGCAGCCAAGAGGCACCATGTTGGCAGCACTGGTCACTTAAACACTGAAATATATACTGGTTGGTAAAAGATGCTGCTCAGAACCTCCCTGGTATTTACCCTCTACCAGCTCCACCTCCTGCCATTCTCCCAAGGAACCCTTGCACCTTCTCACAGTTCAGTAACTAAATGATGAATGTGACAGGCAACAACATGGACGGAACTGAGCACACTGTGCTAAGTGGAATAAGACAGAGAAAGATGAATACTGTATGCTCTCATGTATAGGTGGAATCTAAAAATAACCAAATTCATAGAAACAGAAAACAGATCAGTGGTTGCCAGATGAAGATAGAGGGAAATGCATGAGGTGATCAAAAGGTAGAGACTCCCAGTGGAAGATTTTCAAGTCCTGGGGATGTAAGTACAGGATGGTAGCTATAGCTAACAATGTTGTACTGTACATTTGAAAGTTGCTTAGAGGGTAGATTTTGAAAGTTCTCATTGTAAGAAAAATAATTGTAACTATATGAGGTGATAAGATGTGAAATTATTGTGATCATTTTACAGTATGTATGTATATCAAATCACTATGTTAAACATCTAAACACTTGAAACTTATACAATATTACATGTTAATTATACCTCAGTAAACTGGGAGGGGACAAAAGGATAGCATTGGAGAAACAGAAGTGGTATGAGCCTTCAGAGTTAGGAGACTATAAATTTTGGTCTTGCTATCGGAGTGGTGACATTGTTCCTCATTTTAAAATAATAATTCACACTGAGAATATTAACGTGTCTTCCATTTAAATAACTGCCATTTCTTTCTTCACATTTCTTTTAAATAATTTCCACTCTCCATACATCACATTGCTTAGGTAGATTTATACCCCTTTGATAGAATCAGGAAATGTAATATTATAACAAAAAGGAACTTTGTTTTATCTGTTCCTGTTCATCCCATTCTGTCAGCACATGTTTGATAAAGACACTGAGGCCCAAGGAACTTAAGGCAGTGCCCAGAGTCCCATAGCTAGTTAGTGGCTGAGTCAGCAGTACAAGTGAAGTAGATGAGATTTCCGTCTCCTGGTCCAAAGCAGAGGGGCCCAGATCTGACCCACTCCACTGCTTGTTTTTGAATGACTTCTTTAAGAATGATCCTTACATTTTTTAATGGTGGAGGAAAAAAAACCCACGTCTCTGGCATTGTATGTGGATTCTCTACCCACTGAGCCACCTGGGAAGCCTGCTTAGGGTCTTACTGTCAGATATTGCTAAGATTGATTCCAATAAGCAGAATCAAAGACTCTTTGGAAATGGATTCAATGTCCGTGACAAAATAAAATACTGTAAGGAAAAGGAAAGGCTGTGACTTACTTCTGAAGCTGGAGAGGAAGGGAAAAAGAACTTTAAGGTACAGAATTTCCTGGGACAGGTTTTCAAAGAGTTTTGTATTTTCCCCAAATGACTAGTAGTTTTGTCCCACAGAAATAACCACTACAGATGGCACGAGGTCCGTGGAGAAAGCATTTCACTGTGGCTAAAGTTGTTCATGATACAAGGTGTAGATACAGATCTCGACTCTAACAAACCATATGCATCTCTTGATGCTTTTATTCTCCTTCTTCCTGAGTATGAAGCTAGACAGCCATTGGCTTCACTATAACAAGGTATCTTTTTGTCCCTCCTTAGTTTTTAAGAAGTAAAAGTTATCTTGAGATTCCTTTTCCAACACCAAAGATCTAGTTATCAATTTAAAATATTTTTAAATTTTAAAGGAGACAAAAATTAGGGACAATGAGAATTTGCCCAAAACAAAACAAAGGTGGATAACAAAGACATGCATTAGGGACATGCATTATTTTAGGGTGTCATTGTCCTAAGTAGGCACCATGTTAGGTTCCTTATGCAAGCTTTCTAGTACCTTAATCCTCCCACTAACTCTAGGAGAAAGGCGTCAGTGACCCCATTTTATTAGTGCTGCTCACAGCAAGTTTCTGTAATGATGGAAAAGCCCTATATCTGTGTCATGCAATGCAGCAGATACTAGCCATGGGTGGTCTTTGAGCACTTAAAATGTTCCTAATGTAACTGAAGAACTACATTTTAAATTTTATTTCATCTTAATTGATAGCCATAGGTGGCTAGTGACTACTGTTTGGNCACAGCAAGTTTCTGTAATGATGGAAAAGCCCTATATCTGTGTCATGCAATGCAGCAGATACTAGCCATGGGTGGTCTTTGAGCACTTAAAATGTTCCTAATGTAACTGAAGAACTACATTTTAAATTTTATTTCATCTTAATTGATAGCCATAGGTGGCTAGTGACTACTGTTTGGTCACTGCTTTTGATGTTAACACCGAGGTTCAGAAAAAATTACGACACTTCTAAGATTACACAACCAGTGAGCAGCAGAGTCAGGATCTGCACTGGATCAGCCTGATTCTAAATGTACCTTCTTTTCATTACAATCAGCCAAAGAACAATAGAATTTTGTAGTAGTTCTCTTTCACACTGAAACATCAGAATAGGGGCAAATATTATAGATGATCACCTGGTTACCAGACCCATTGGCCACTGCACTTAGAAAGAGTTGGCAGAGGGCAGAAAGGACACAGAATCATTACTGATTCCTTGAAGTTAATACTCACATCATTTAGTCATTTTTAAAGAAAAATATGGAAACCGATGTAAAGGCATTAAAATTACAAAGGAGAAAGTAAGCTAAGTGTTGTCACAAAAGTGAAAGTGCTAGTTGCTCAGTCCTGTCCAACTCTTTGCAACCTCATGGACTGTATAGCCCACCAGACTCCTCTGTCCATGGATTTCCCCAGGCAAGAAAACTGGATTGGATAGCCATTTTCTTCTCCAGGGGATCTTCACAACTGTGACCCTATTCTTAACCACAGTCAAGGGAGGACAAAGAAAAAAAAAGAGAGGAGCATAGCCATGGCTTTAAAGTGAAACACATCTGGGTTCAGCACAGGATCTTACTGGTTATACACAAACTGTGAGAGTTAGGCGAGTTCTTTAACTCTATGAATCAGCATTTATATATATAAAATGGAAAAATATATAACTCATAGGATTGTTCTAAGAATCAAATGTGTTAATATGCCTAACCCAGTGCTTGCTCAGTTCACCACAGCTGCTCAATAAATAGTGACCATTATTACTGTGGAACATGTATAGCTGCAGAGATCAATAAAGTGGAAAAAAGAATCATATTTCGATAATTTTGAAATATAGTCGCTGTTGCCTCCATTTTGTACACTATTTAATTTGGGACTTAAACCAAACAAGTATATATAGTGCTGTCATTTTCAACACTCTAAGAATTATCATGAAATATTCTGGAGAAATGTTAACAGCAGCTCCTAGAATCACGGTCACTTACTTCCTGTAGCTCAAAAGGGATATTTATAATGCTCATACTCAGGACAGTTATAGTGCTGCAGTTCTTAATGAAATTCAGAAGCAATAATAATCATATATTAAGATGGCTTAATTAAAACATGTAAAAATCAAAAGGCAAGAGAAAAATAATCAGGTCATAAAAACTGGAGCCTTATGTTAGCAGAGGAGTACTCTCAAACATTCTCTAGGCAAAGGCTTCTGTGTTTCAAATTCTAAATGGGTCATATTGGATGTAATTTTTTAACCACAAATTCCCATTTCTATCTTAGAAAGGACAGAAAATACTTTTCCAAAATTCGCACATGGAACATAAATGATACATGTAGAGAGACCAGCTTTAAGGAAATAGTGTGAAGTTCATCGTCTAAGCAATGCACACAAAACTGCAGTTTTGGGGGCACAAAAGGGAGGCGTAAAAAAATGGAACCCAATCTAAGGGAACAAAAAAAGCAATCATTTGAATTTTAGAGAAGCTAAATGAAATATCTCAGTGCAACATTCCAATCATTTAAATAAAATTCATCTACACATTTCTCACCAATTTTAAAAAACTCAGTTCTAATCTAATTTCTTTCAGGGTCTGAGAGTATAAGTGTGTCTATGTAGATACTTCAAGACTCCAGTTTTACAGGAATAGCTATTCTATTTCATGTCAGAACAGCCAGAGAAAATGAGTACAAGTGTTATCAAGATTTTTAAAAAAAAAAGTGAATTTCACAATTCCATTAACCACGAGAGTGTCCAACAGTTAAGCCAAACTTACTCTTTTTGTTTTATAAAGAAATCTGGGATGTTACTAGGTTTGTTGTGATCTTGCCCTTTATGCAGAAGACAAGTATATGTCAAGGGAAGTGTGAGAAATGGTCTAAGAACTGAGCTTTATGACTAGCATAAACTAGGGTTTCTCTTTAAATGTAAACCAACCTTCCACACCAGTTGCAAAACTGAAACTAATTTGAAGGAGATAACTGATTAAATTTCATGGGCTTTAGGAATAAGACCAGATAACTTTTTTTCAACTGCTTTGTCATGACTTAAAGTGCTGAGGAGTTTATAAGAAGCAAGCGTAATTTTCCAGTTGCATCAATAATTCATCCCTTCCAACTGTCCTTTTTGCCCGAATCATTTCTTGATCATTTATCATACAGCCCACAGATAAACAATCTCTGTCTCTCTTTCACACACTCACACATAGGTACTCACACATGTGAATAAACACACTCCTCCAGAAAACAAACTAGATGGCTAATTCTGAATTCACTTCACTTGCAAATATAAGCCCCACTGTCATGAATATGCTAATGGTTTTGGGAAGTCCACCTGTGGCCTTTAGCTTTAAGCAGTAGGCTCTCATTGGCTTCCATGAATGATGAGACCAAGACGTGGTCCTTTCCATGCGCTGCGTGCGTGCATGCTTAGTCGCTTCAGCTGTGTCTGACTCTTGCAACCCTATGGACTGTATAGCCCACCAGACTCCTCTGTCTGAGGGGTTCTCCAGGCAAGAATACTGGAGTGAGTTGTCACGCCCTCCTCCAGGGGATCTTCCCGACCCAGGGATCGAACCCATTTCTCCTGCATCACCTGCACTGCAGGCAGATTCTTTACTGCTTGAGCCACCAGGGAAGCCCATGCATTGCAAAGACAGCATATCAGAGAGCCCTCTGCATTCATTCTTTGTGGTTGAAGCTAATTGATGGCTGTGGAGTTTGTCTTTTAGGGGTGAAGGAATGTGGAGGGACTGAAATCTGCTCATGTTCCCACCAGTGTTCCCCCATTAGCTGTAAAGACCAAAGGTCTAAGGTATCCAGTGTTCCATGTGAGGATATGTTACAGAATCTTCACTGGACTGAGTTCTGTGGGGTGATTTGTGGCTTTAATTCTCAAGCCTTCTCACTGATTATGGGGGCTAACTCATACCTATACAATGATTTTGGTTCTTCAATTAGAAGCAAAACAAAGAAACAAAGCATCCAAGTAATAGAGAGGTAGAGAGGCTTAACATTTAAGCACCTGGGTCCACACTCGGACAGACGCGGGTTCAAATCCTTGCACCTGACTTTACTCTCTTCCAACTTGTACAATAGGTACAAAGGGTGGTGACTGGCATTGAGCCAGCGATCAATACATGGCAGTTTTGTCACTGGTATAGACACTTAAGTTTGGGTGTGGACGTGGTAATTATATCCTTCTGTTCGTCAGATGTAACTGCTTGGAACCTGATGCTGTGTCCTCCCCAGACAATGAACCTTGTTCAGCAAGGAGAACTCCAGGCCCCACAGGTTGGGTGACTGAGATGGTCCTTGGAAACCAGTATCTCCAATAAGAGTGCAACGTCTCTGTTTTAAAAACTGCGTGCGAAACCCTACTTTCAGAATTCATGCCACCAATACAGAATCTCGAGGACTGTTTATCTTTTCTGCTTTTCATACCTTGTGGCCCATCTCAGACCACACCTCTATCAGCATCTTTTATCAACCCTGCCATATCCTTATTTACACACATTTTACACAGTATCCTCCATGGTGAAAAGTCATCTCAAATGGAATCTTTAAGAAACTGCACCTGTAATAAGAAGTTAGACTCCATTTGCTCCCTACTCTGTTCAGATTCAGTTGCCTTGACATGTCTGGCTCAAAGTGCACTAGAAAATGAGAAGCAGAGCTAATGATAAGAGTCCTATAGTGGAATTTAAGAAACTGCTCTTTAAGGCTAACTGTGTAATGTTCATGTTCTAAATGGGCACTCTTGGGTGACTGAGGATTTATCATACATAGACACTACCTTAAGGCAATTCACACATTTGGTTTATTTGGATGGTGCTCCCAAATTGATACCTAGGGTTGCCATATTTAGTAAATGTAGGACAACCAGTTAAATTTTAATTTCAGACAAACAATAAATAATTTTTCACTATGAGTATATCCTATATAATACTTAAGTTTTAGCAACCTCATGACCTAAAAGTGGAACTGACTGAGCAACGGGTTCTTTTGAGAACTTTCTAGATCACCCAGAATGGTCTACATGGTTTGCTACAGCAAGATGATCACCCAAACAGAACCTCTCTACGTAACAGTCTGGCTGACATGCAGCCAAGAGGCACCATGTTGGCAGCACTGGTCACTTAAACACTGAAATATATACTGGTTGGTAAAAGATGCTGCTCAGAACCTCCCTGGTATTTACCCTCTACCAGCTCCACCTCCTGCCATTCTCCCAAGGAACCCTTGCACCTTCTCACAGTTCAGTAACTAAATGATGAATGTGACAGGCAACAACATGGACGGAACTGAGCACACTGTGCTAAGTGGAATAAGACAGAGAAAGATGAATACTGTATGCTCTCATGTATAGGTGGAATCTAAAAATAACCAAATTCATAGAAACAGAAAACAGATCGGTGGTTGCCAGATGAAGATAGAGGGAAATGCATGAGGTGATCAAAAGGTAGAGACTCCCAGTGGAAGATTTTTAAGTCCTGGGGATGTAAGTACAGGATGGTAGCTATAGCTAACAATGTTGTACTGTACATTTGAAAGTTGCTTAGAGGGTAGATTTTGAAAGTTCTCATTGTAAGAAAAATAATTATAACTATATGAGGTGATAAGATGTGAAATTATTGTGATCATTTTACAGTATGTATGTATATCAAATCACTATGTTAAACATCTAAACACTTGAAACTTATACAATATTACATGTTAATTATACCTCAGTAAACTGGGAGGGGACAAAAGGATAGCATTGGAGAAACAGAAGTGGTATGAGCCTTCAGAGTTAGGAGACTATAAATTTTGGTCTTGCTATCGGAGTGGTGACATTGTTCCTCATTTTAAAATAATAATTCACACTGAGAATATTAACGTGTCTTCCATTTAAATAACTGCCATTTCTTTCTTCACATTTCTTTTAAATAATTTCCACTCTCCATACATCACATTGCTTAGGTAGATTTATACCCCTTTGATAGAATCAGGAAATGTAATATTATAACAAAAAGGAACTTTGTTTTATCTGTTCCTGTTCATCCCATTCTGTCAGCACATGTTTGATAAAGACACTGAGGCCCAAGGAACTTAAGGCAGTGCCCAGAGTCCCATAGCTAGTTAGTGGCTGAGTCAGCAGTACAAGTGAAGTAGATGAGATTTCCGTCTCCTGGTCCAAAGCAGAGGGGCCCAGATCTGACCCACTCCACTGCTTGTTTTTGAATGACTTCTTTAAGAATGATCCTTACATTTTTTAATGGTGGAGGAAAAAAATCAAAGATGAACAATGTTTTTGATAGGTGAAAATTATATGAAATGCAAATTTCAGTGTCTACAGACCTTTACTGGAACACAGGCACACTTGCTTTGTATGTATTCTTTATGGTTATTTTTGTCAACAGAGTGGTTGCAATAGAGACTGTATGGTCCCCAAAGCCTGAAATATTTCCTCTCTGGCTCTTGACTTAAAAAAAAAAAATTAATCTGCAGCCAAATAAGGGCCTTAATAGCAGTCCCAGCCTGAATGCCTAGGGTCATTCTGATTTGTGGCTGCCAAATTTCCACCAATTAGTAAATGTTATAGCTATCACCCCTACATACTAATGAAAGCTACATCTCCACTGAAAAAGCCTGATTAAAGTAACTTCTTGATGGTGACACTGCAAATCAGACTCAAAACTAAAAACAGAACAGTCCTGCAACATTTAAGGCTGATCAAAATATCATGCAGCAATACCCTCCTCCCTGACCTTAGTGTTCACAACCCCAGAGGAAAGAAGTCCTTCTGAGCTGGTATGGTGATCAGTACATGCATGCGTGGATGCTAAGTCACTTCAGTTGGACTTTTTGCGATACTATGGACTGTAGCCCACCCACCTGGCTCGTCTGTCAATAGGATTCTCCAGGCAAGAATACTAAAGTGGGTTGCCATGCCCTCCTCCAGGGATCTTCTTGACCCAGGGATGGAACCCATGTCTCATGTCTCCTGCAGTGGCAGGTGGGTCCTTTACCACTAGTGCGAGCTGGGAATCAGTAACAAGATGCAAACTTTTACTAAATCAGTAGAACCTTCCTCCTGAATGGACATCTTACTTGGAATAACAATATTCAAAACATAGGAATAAAATTGTAGCATCTAAGGAAGGGGGAGGATTGGAGGTGGAGAGACTTATGGCCCAAGGTGTAAAAACTGCTAATGCAGAAAATAATCTAAAGGAACTATCCCAATGTTTAAAAATTATAATTTAAAAAACTAAGAAGCATGTAAACATTTATATATTTTATTGTGTTTATATAAATTTTCTATAAAAATGCATGCTATTTATATATGATATATGAATATTTTTATAGTATAATATGTATAAAATGTGTGTATACATATATATACATACACAAACACATATACCCCATTAAAGCTTAGTTCAAGATATAGGCCTTGTTTATGTCATGATATGTTTCAAAAGCCTAAACATACTTATAGACAATAAACCAAAGTTTATCCTAATATTGGCAGGGAGGGGTACAAGAAAAATTATATATGTGGTAGTGCTATTTATTTCCAAGTTGTAGTACTAATTCAAATTTTTTAAAAAAACAACTCTAACTCCAATAATAGAGAAGTGATTAAATAAATTTTAGGATACAATGTTGAAGAATACTACACATTCACTCAAAATTTGTAACACCATGAACAAGCAATGTAAGAGTTATAAGTAAAGGGGAAAAAAAGGTATAAAATCTATGCTTACAAGTTAAAAATAATCCCTCACTGAAAATAAGTCATACAGAGTGAAAAATACAAAGATAATTATTTATCAGATTTTTACAGTTGTTGTCTTTGGTTGCTGAGGTTATGAATTATTTCTTTTTAATTTAATTTCTTTCAATTTAACTGCATATTTCAAATTTTCTAAAAGGATTGTATATGATTTCTATAATTGAAATAAAGTAAAATTAGGAAATAATTTAATTTACAGGGAAAAGGAAAATCATGAATATATAGTTTAGCCAATGGGTTAAAAAACACATAAACCCAGAATTTTTTAAAAACACAGAAGAAAAAGAAAGACTCTCAAGTTCATTTCAGCACTGTGACATGCCAGATCTCCTGCTGCAGCAAACTCGACTTAGTCTGACCAGTAGATGTCACTGTTACACTTCTTGCTTTGAGTGTATCTCAAGCTATACAACTGCTTTTTAGATAGAG
Organism: Oreotragus oreotragus; assembly: GCA_006410675.1. NCBI lineage: Eukaryota > Metazoa > Chordata > Mammalia > Artiodactyla > Bovidae > Oreotragus > Oreotragus oreotragus. The sequence goes on from SJYX01014327.1 coordinate 14,731, forward strand.
AGAGGTTTTAAAAAAAAAAGTCAAAAGCCTTTGACTGTGTGGATCACAACAAACTGTGGAAAATTCTGAAAGAGATGGGAATACCAGACCACCTGACCTGCCTCCTGAGAAATATGTATGCAGGTTAAGAAGCAACAAGTAGAACTGGACATAGAACAACAGACTGGTTCCAGATCGAGATAGGAATATGTCAAGGCTATATATTGTCACTCTGCTTATTTAACGTATATGCAGAGTACATCATGAGAAACCCTTGTCTGGCTGAAGCACAATCTGGAATCAAAATTGTCAGGAGAAATATCAATAATTGCAGATATGCAGATGACACCACCATTATGGCAGAAAGCGAAGAAGAACTAAAGAGACTCGTGATGAAAGTGAAAGAGGAGAGTGAAAAAAAAAATTGGCTTAAAACTCAACATTCAGAAAACTAAGATCAGGGCATCTGGTCCCTTCACTTCATGGCAAATAGATGGGGAAACAATGGAAACAGTAAGAGACTTTTTGTTTTTCGGGGCTCCCAAATCACTGCAGATGGTAACTGAAGCCATGAAACTAAAAGATGCTTGCTCCTTGGAAGAAAAGTTATGACTAACCTAAATAGCATATTAAAAGGCAGAGACATTATCTTGCTGACAAAGGTCTGTCTAGTCAAAGCTATGGTTTTTCCAGTAGCCATGTATGGATGTGAGAGTTGGACTGTAAAGAAAGCCGAGTGCCGAAGAATTGATGCTTTTGAACGTGGTGTTGGAGAAGACTCTGGAGAGTTTCTTGGACTGCAAGGAGATCCAACCAGTCCACCCTGAAGGAAATCAACCCTGAATATTCATTGGAAGGACTGATGCTGAAGCTGAAACTCCAATACTTTGGCCACCTGATGTGAAGAACTGACTCATTTGAAAAGACCCTGATGCTGGGAAAGGTTGAAGGTGGGAGGAGAAGGGGATGAAATGGTTGGATGGTATCACTGACTCAATGGACATGAGTTCGAGTAAGTTATGGGTGTTGGTGATGGACAGGGAAGCCTGGCAGGCTGCAGTCCATGGGGTTGCAAAGAGTCAGACATGACTGAGCTACTGAACTGAACTGAGGTTAAAAAAAAAATACAAATTTCCAGTTCATCTCATGAAGGGTTGTAGTTTTTATATCTTTCAGCTTCATTCCAAACCTCCTTTTACAATAACTGAGATGTCCAATGTTTTTCTAAAATGACATACAATGACTGTGGTTTTATGATTATGAAAAGTACAAGATTCTTGTGCTCTTGGATACCTGAGAGAATTGTCACCCATATGAATGTTATAGGCCACAACTTGTCAAAAACATACTTCCAGTCTTGAAAGTAATGAATTCAGTTCAGCTCACTTTATGTTAAATGCATATTAAATGAGTCTCTATTATATGCAAAGAGTCACAGCACAAACACAAAGGTTTCTACTCACATGGAGATCCAAGTGCAATTCATTTCTGTTGGGTTTCTCTCTTTCCTCATGGAGCAGAAATGGACAGGCTGGCCCTGCTCTGTAAGCCAGGACCCATGCACTGCCATCTTTGCTGGGCAGGTCTTTAGCTGCTGTCTGCTCACTGAAGCCGTCCCGGGCAAAGCCCTCAGAGGAGATGCCTAGACCAAAGCAGAGAGGACCATGAGTGACCCAGTGGTGACAATACATCAAGCCAGCCATTTCTGGGGACCGTTATGTGGGCCACTGCATACTACGTCTTACTTCCCTTTCTGGGTTAGGTTTTTAGGGTTGCTTTCCTTGGAAAGTGCTTAAGTATCCTTTCTGCATCACAGTCAGAATGAATTACAGTATATGCCCTCATATCCAAGGCATATAAAAAATAAAAGTCTATTCATTGTACTCAGTGCTCCCTCTTCCTGCTTACCAATCAGGCTATACAGATCATTCTCCCTGAGAACAGAATCAGAGGATGCGCTGCAGGACAGAAGTCAGGAGTCCTGGACTCAGCTGGCTCTACTTGCCAAAGGCATCACCTGAACCAAGTCACTAGTGTGTATTCTTTGAGGGCAGGAACTGCATACAGTTCATGCTCATTTCTGGGGATCGCCGGCCTTCGGTCAGTGTGTTGAATGTGTGACGCCCACGTGAGTGCACTGCTTGGAACTCACTTTCCTATCTCCAGAATGAGAGTACTAAGCCAGCCTTTCTTTGAACTATGTTAGGGTGATAATAGTCAACTATGTGTCAGGCACGGTTCTTAACCTTGTTCTTTGGTTTTCAAAATAACTCTATAGGTAGGCATCACTAGGGTTCTCATTTTAGATGGGAAAACTGAAGTGCAAAGATGTTCAGCGAACTGCTTAAGATCAGTAAATGATAAAGCCAGGAATTGAGCCCAGGCAGTCAAATACAGGCAGGCGTGCTCTTAATGACTAGACTCCAGGGTCTCTGCCTGACACTTTTGAGAAGGCGATTACCTGTCCTACAATAAAAGGACTTTGTGGTCAAGTGAGCATGTAGCTTTTATCCCCAGAGCCACGACTCATGTTAGCATACTAAAGACCTTGAGGTGTCCTTTAGCAAAGAAACTTAACTCTATATAATAGCATTTTCCAAACTTAGTTGACCACAGAATCCAAAGGGACACCCGTTAAACATGTCACAAGCCGCCAGTGTTACACTTGAACGGAGTTTGGAAACGAGATCACCCCTAATGCCCCACAGGGCTCTCAGGTCCCTAGCCTCTTCTAGTTCCTGGTAAGCAAACTTGGCAAAATATTAAGCAACCAGGCAGAAGTTAAGGGTTTAGGCTCAGTGTACTTATGCAATAGAGATGACAGCTGGATATGTGATAGGGTGTTTATTACACGTAATCCTTGCAACAGTGTCTCTTTGGCAGGGACCCAATGCCAGCCAATGACTTCAGCCGTGCTGAACACCTGACTTACAAGTAATCTGAGCCAAGAGTAAGTCAGCAAACAAAAGGACTGTGGGACAACACACTTCTCCTTTATATTAGAGTAGCATTCCAGGAGAAAATTGGGAAACACCCAAGGTTTTGCTTTTCGTTTGCCTGTTGGGTTGGTTGGTTGTTTGCCTGTTCTGTTTGCCTGTTGGGTTGGTTTCCAATCACACTTTAAAACTGAAAGATGATACAGGTCACAGTGTCTCTACAGTTGCCCTCTGGCAGGCTGTCCACAAAACACTGCAGTGAAAACCAAGAAAATGAAGGTCCAGGGCCTTGGGCATCTACTCTGCAGACAGGTGCATCCAGAAGGTTTCAACTAAGCTCTTTCTTCACCTGAGTTAGGTGTCTTAGAATGAAGGTCTTTTTAGGCCTCATCCTTTCCACAAGCCTCTTCCTGCCTAGTGTCTCCAGACAGACTTTCTTCTGGGCTCTTGTTGAGGGCCTCGTGTGCTACAGAGTGGCCCCCACTCCTGCTCAGAAGACAGGGAGGAATAATGCCTAAAAGAACCTCAGAGAGGAGACAGTCTACTAAGCTCCTCCTGTATGCTCATGGTGACCCCAATAAGAGGGCAGTGCCGGCCATGCTTTAAGAGATGAAGAGACTAAAGCGTGGACCCCTTTTCATTTCCATTTATAAAGCTTATCCCTCTCCTAGAATATTTCTGTTTGGGTAACTTCTATTTATTTAGCTCATTCCCCCTCATTTTTAGCAAGAAAAGAGAAAACAAGCCTTTTAAAATTTATGGTGTACTCTAACCTAGTTATTTGTCTTCAAAATGTATTCATTACTAATCACACCTCTCCTTTCAAACCCCTCCACTTTCCACCTTTATTTTGGAATAGCTTCTGGCTTTGGGTACAGTTTACACAGTTTGACGAAACAACATAAAACATGCTGTATACATCACAAAGAACATGCTGTGCAACATCTATGGTTAGACACCCTGATCATCAAAGGCACATTGTCTGGTTCATCATTTAGGTATATGACAGTGGTAAATTCCCACAAGGATAAGGACCTCGTGTCCTTAGATAAAATACAGACGCCTATGGAAATGCATCTACACACGTTTCGTGGCTGTCCACCACTGCATGAAGCAGGTGGGGGGGTGCAATTTAGCTCACTTTATGCAGAGGGAAAGACAATGTGAAGTTTAGGCAGAAACAATGGAAAGTAAGTTCATATTAGAAATAGTTTTCATTATAAAAAACCAGTTTTTAATACCTAATTTTAACCAGACAATATCCCTATGAAGCAAACACTCAAGATAAAACTATGATGGGTAGTAATCTGGGGAAAGGTTGTTAGGACAGGAAAGACCAAGGGCAGAAATAAGTAACAAAACAGTTCTCAAAAGTCTGACAAAGTAGGCGAGGACACAAGACAAATTCACCATTGGAAAGCACATAAACTAATAAATTCTTCTATTATTTTTATCAAAGTATAATTGATATACAATGTGTTAATTTCTGCTACAGAGCAAAGTGATTGAGTTATTCATACATGTATATATTTTCTCTTTTTTTTTCTTGTCAAAGAAGACAATAGTTTAATGAAGAACAAACTTTTATTTTGGACCATCTATTTTCTTATTCGTTCATATAAAAACACTCTTGAAATGTCTGTTTTCTGTCCAGCTAATTGATATTAGATTCTCACTGATTTTATCTTCTATGGTTATAGGCTTATTTGTTTTTGCATAATATCCCCGGGGATTCCCTGGCAGTTCAGACAAAAAGAATCCACCCCTGCCCCCCAAAGCAGGAGACTTGGGTTTGACTCTTGGGTCTGGAAAATCCCCTGGAGAGGAAATGGCAACCCACTCCAGCACTCCCACCTGGAGAATCCCATGGACAGAGGAGCCCGGAGCCCAGCGGTCCACAGTCCCCGGTGTCACAAAGAGTTGGACACGACCGAGCAGCTAACACACACTGCATTTTCATATATTCTAAAAATTATATTAGTTTGAATCTACTTACAAGTGTCAGGAGCCACTATTTAAGATGTCTCACAAATCTGCCATTTATCTATTTCTTATTTACGTATATGCGCTCAGTTGTGTTCCACTCCCTGCGACCCCATGGACTGCAGTCCGCCAGGCTCCTCTGTCCACGTGACCCTCCTGCAAGAATACTGGAGTGGGTCGCCACCTCCTCCCAGGGATCCGAACCCGCATCTCCAGCATTGTAGGAGAAACCCTTACCGCTGAGCCAGCGTGGATAGCCCATTTATTTTTTATAGTAGGAAAATTGCAGGGAGGTTGGTTGGTTGCTGGCATTGATAAACAGCTTAAGGATTCATCCTTCTGGCTTTCTGTTACATCATCATCATAGGCTGGCATTTTGTTTCTTGCCTCCAAGATGCCTGTTCCATCTCCAGGCATGAGGAGAAAAGTCAGTGCCAGAGCTGTTGCTACCATTTAGCAGGAAAGAGAAACATTTCTAGAAATCTCTTGTCAGGCTTCTGCTTTAGTCTCATTGCCTAGAACTGAAAATGTTCTTTCCCATTATGGTTTGTTACAGGATATTGAATACAGTAAGTACCCTGTGCTATACAGTAGGATCTGTATATCCATTCTGCGTATAATGGTTTGCAAACCCCAACCTCCGATTTCATTATATGTATTATAGAATGGATAAACAACAAGGTCCTACTGTATAGCAGAGAGAACTGTAGTCAATATGATAAACCATAATAAAAAAGAATATTAAAAAATAATGTATATATATATATGTGTGTATGTGTGTGTTAGACTCTTCAAGTCTTTGAAGAGTTTTAATAATATCAACTCATTTTCTGAACAGTCAAAAATAAAGCATATGTCTATGCCTACTAAAATAGGCATGTCTATACTACCTCTTCAACTGAATATATTTAATAAAGAGAGATAAAAATTATCTGAAATTAGGTAAGTATATTCTGTCACGACAGTCAAATATCACTTAAATTCCTAATGCAAATAGATTTTGAGGTGTTAGATTTTCATGGAACATTTTACGAAAAGCTTAAAACAGCCTTATCAACATAATCATGTCTTCCCCCTTTCACGTGCACAGACTATAAATCTAATTTTTCCTCAGTATTTATTAGTTATTTTGTTTCTCAAAATCATTTCAGCAGCTTGATGGACCACACATACACACACAGGTTAATTCCACAACTGACCATCTGTTAATACAACATACAGCACAGTCACAGTACAGGAAGGGCAACTTACCTTGGGACCACTTTGAAAGTCTGTGTTTTTCCCATATGAGCTGCACTTCCTGATGCTAACCTACAACATCAAACTGGGATTTTGCTGTCAATTATCAATACAAAGGAAGCAGACAGAAAGGAAAAGTGATGTGCCATTTAAAACTGGAGGCAGTCTCCACAGCCCAGCTTCCCCAGTGGAGTGACTCTCCCTACCTGAGATATACTGGTTTATTGTTCCACATCTTTACTCTCTCACTTCATTGTGATTATTCACCCACGGCCTTTCCAGTTGCTTTTGTAGCTTCTCCCACTGATGTAGATGTCATATATTTCCCCAGGTCCATGGACACCGAGTCCCTGGATGCTGGATGTGGCCCTGTGACTTGTTTGGGGAAAATGAATGTGGCCAACCTGACAGTGTGCCAGTCTGGAGCCAAGACCTGAAGAGGCGTTGTGTGTTTTAACACGCTGCCTTGTGTTTCTGCCATTACCACAAAATAAGCACATCTAGGGAGCCTGGACTTAGACACAGAGCAGACCCAAACCCTGTGAGCCAGCACAGCTCAACTCAGATCAGATCAAGTGAATCTTGCCAACTCTTAGACCAATGAATGAAAACAATAAATATTTGCTCTGAGCCACTAAGATTTGAGTTTTGTATGTTGAAATAGCTGCCTTATACACTCTATCATCTGTCCCCATCAGAAACACCATACCTATTTTTAAAAAAATCAAACCATTTCAGCTGAGAGGACTAAAAGGCTACAATATGTTTCTTTTATAATTCACACTGAAAATATTCACTGTATTAGGTTTTGAAAATATCAGGTGAAAAATCACAGCATTCCCATATCCTTACTCATACCACAATCCACACACAAACTACATTTCATTAAAAATGATAACCTTATTTACCAGGCATTGGTTTTAATTATCACACACACACACATACACACACACAGACATACACACCAATGTCCATAGAGAAGTATGCAAACATACTGTATAATCAGATCTGGACAAATATCTCTAAGGAACAAAATTACAGTGCTTTCAGCCTTTCTCCTCTAATTTGCACATCATCCTGAGCCCTCATTTGACAGCAGTGATGGAGTATTATACCTCCAAAAGGAGAAGAGAAAGAAAAAACCCTCAGCCTCTCACGAGTTTTGTTCCTATGCTGTAGCTCCCAAGGCCATCCATCATACTTGACTTAAAATAAATCCAAAGAGGTGAAATTTTCTCAACCGTGAATATCAGAACTGATATGTAAAGGGAGACAGGTTGTCTTCCGTTATGTTATTCAAACTTGTACTTACCACCAAGAGAGACAGCAATCTAAATGTGCAGCTAATGGAAAGTGACATTGTTAAGTACTTGTAAAGAAGGTGTGTGCCTGTGTGTAATTATTCATGTCTATGTCTAGGAAGATGGAGCTTTGGCAAAAGTCTCGTGGCTGGTATCTGTCAATTAGAGATCAACCCTAGGCAATCCCACTGTCCCAATTTTCATTCCTTGTGATATTTAACGATATAATGTCATTAAACCAGCCAGGCAGACACAACTCTGAGAAAGCATCTTACTAATCCAGCTCAGCCTCCAACTCTCCTCATAAGAAGTGCATAGAGAGAGAAATGATGAGCACAGATAGACAGGTGGACACTGTCCAGAGGCAGAGAAAGCTGTGGTAGATCCAGCAGTAAGGCAGATGGAGGAGTAGACATATCAGTTTCAGAATCTATGAAGAAAGCATCCAATTCCATTGAACAAAGGCAATGTTATTTGGATCTTTAAGATTATGTGCAAATTCAAACAAAATATAATTTAGAGTTAGAAGGGATCTTATTTATCTCCCCTCCCTATTGCTCACTTTATAGCTGAGGGAACAGAACCCCCGGAAGGTTGTACTATTTCTGACACACCCAGATAGTGGCAAAGGCAGAACTAAAATCCAGGTCCCAGGGAAATCCTTCATGCTGTTTAGAGGAGGGCATGACTTCCCTGGTGGCTCAGATGGTAAAGCGTCTGTCTACAATGCAGGAGACTGGGGTTCGATCCCTGGGTTGGGAAGATCCCCTGGAGAAGGAAATGGCAATCCACTCCAGGACTATTGCCTGGAAAATCCCATGGACAGAAGAGCCTAGTAGGCTACAGTCCATGGGGTTGCAAAGAGTTGGACATGACTGAGTGACTTCAATATGCCAGCAAATTTGGAAAACTCAGCAGTGGCCACAGGACTGGAAAAGGTCAGTTTTCATTCCAAT
>SJYX01014327.1:23307-40051 GCA_006410675.1 Oreotragus oreotragus
GCTCCAGTACTTTGGCCACCTCATGCGAAGAGTTGACTCACTGGAAAAGACTCTGATGCTGGGAGGGATTGGGGGCAGGAGGAGAAGGGGACGACCGAGGATGAGATGGCTGGATGGCATCATGGACTCGATGGATGTGAGTCTGAGTGAACTTCGGGAGATGGTGATGGATAGGGAGGCCTGGCGTGCTGCGATTCAAGGGGTCGCAAAGAGTCGGACACGACTGAGCGACTGAACTGAACTGAACTGAGCGACTTCACTTCACCTCACTTCAGAGGAGGGCATTATTGCCAACTCCCAGATGGGAATACTGAAGTCCGAGGAAGAAGGAGATGCGGATGGCTTGATAGGTGGGATCAAGTCTTAACTGTGACCTTAACTAACTGTTTTGATGTTAGTGGAATTATGAGACCTCTTTGAATCTTTATTTCCTCATTAGTAAGATGAACATAATAAAAATATGCCTAATATTGAGCTGTGCTCAAAATCGTTTTCCTGCGGAAAACTTTTCGTGGACTCAGGGTGATCATTTGATGGAGTATGAAAACAAGATCCTATTTTAATTAAAAAAAAAGAAGAAGAAGAAAGCTGTTTACAACAAAAGCATATTACACATTACATACTTGTGTTAAGGACTTTTTTTTTTTTTGTCAAAGAAGATACAGGGAAGAAAAATTAAGCTCATAAGAATTCACAGTAGCACTCCAGTGCAACAGATCCCAAATCTGTTCAAGTTCTAAAAATAGAATTTACATCACCAAATGCAATAGCTCTCAGAAAGCAGCTGATCATCTCTAGGAAGTGCAGCTCCTCGGGGCACTTCATAGACACACTATGACACATTTTCCCGAAGTTCAAACACAGGAGATTACAGCATGAATGAAACTATGTATAGGCATCACTATAGATGAAATAGCTTTTTAAAGAGGTACATCACATCTTTTTAATGATTATTACATTAACCTCCTTCCGTGATCTTTTCCTGTAGAGAATACAAATGTTAGATGAGAGGCAAATATTACTCATGCCAGGAAACTGAACTGTGGCTATAGTTATACTGGATATTTTAACACCTGAAAACAGTGATGTGTATTTTAAAAAGCACAAATGCTGCCGAGTCGCTCTGCTTTAGAAATGATACGAGAGGAGGAGGAGAACCTAAGTAAGGTTTGGTGCAGAAAAGATCAAGAAAGGGTCAAATCTGGAAGGCTGTAATGTTCACTGAGATATTAAGAGCCTCTGTCCATTCACAAATAGTAAATGCTGAAGAAACTGATACTGGTAGTTCAAATGCCTAGGGTATCAATACATTTTGGTCTGCTTGGTCATGAGGAATATACTTGCTTATTGAAAAAAAAATATTACTGAAGAACAAGAATAAATGTGTTTCTTACAGTATTCATTATAAATAAATTTGAATAACCTTTTTTTCTTTTTAGTCACATTGCCCCAGTTATTATGGGGATATTTCCACCAGTGGGAAACCCAACTCTTGAAGAGATATGACATAATTGCTATTTATCTTAATAGCCAAGGTTATACAAAAACTAAGCCTTGAATGATAAAATATATAACCAACATGTTTTTTAAAAATCTCTCTAAAAAGAAATGATCTTGAGAAATTCACAAAAAAATGAATACACATAAAAGAGCAATACAAAGAAAAAAAGAAGGCATATATGCTAATTCTAGAGGTAAACATTTAATATATTAAGAACAAAATATGGTTTTGAGTGTCCTTATAAAGCAAGAATGAAGCCACATTTAGTTATTTCACCTCTATTACCAAAAAGAAGAATCACTAATTCTGTGGGCAGACAAAAGTGTTTCTAATATTAAATTTTGAGAAAAATTGCTAGATTACAGAATTCCCAGCTAAGCCTTTTCACTGACTATACAGTCAGCAAAAACAAAACTGGGAGCTGACTGTAGCTCAGATCATGAGCTCCTTATTCCAAAATTTAGGCTTATATTGAAGAAAGTAGGGAAAACTACTAGGCCATTCAGGTAAGACCTAAATCAAATCTCTTATGATTATACAGTGGAGGTGACAAATAGATTCAAGAGAGAGAGTGCCTGAAGAACTATGGGTGGAGGTTTACAACATTGTACATGCGGTGATGACCAAAACCATCCCCAAGGAAAAGAAATGCAAGGAGGCAGAGTGGCTGTCTGAGGAGACCTTACAAATGGCTGAGAAAAGAAGAGAAGCAAAAGGCAATGGAGAAAAGGAAAGATACATCCACCTGAAGGCAGAGTTCCAGAGAATAGCAAGGAGACGGAAGAAAGCCTTCTTACGTAAATAACGCAAAGAAATAGAGGGAAACAGTCGAATGGGAAAGACTAGAGGTCTCCTCAACAAATCACAGATACAGAGGGAATATTTCATGCAAAGATGGGCTCAATAAAGGACAGAAAAAGCAAGGACCTAACCAGAGAATAGCAAGGAGACGGAAGAAAGCCTTCTTACGTAAATAACGCAAAGAAATAGAGGGAAACAGTCGAATGGGAAAGACTAGAGGTCTCCTCAACAAATCACAGATACAGAGGGAATATTTCATGCAAAGATGGGCTCAATAAAGGACAGAAAAAGCAAGGACCTAACAGAAGCAGAAGAGATTAAGAAGAGGTGACAAGAATACACAGAAGAACTATACAAAAAAAAAAAAAAAGGTTTTAATGGCCTAGATAACAATGGTGTGGTCACTCACCTGGAGAACACACCCTGGAGTGTGAAGTCAAGCGGGCCTTAGGAAGCGTTATGACAAACGAAGCTAGTGGAGGTGATGGAGTTCCAGCTGAGCTATTTCAAATTCCAAAAGACGACGCTGTTAAAGTGCTCCATTCACTATGTCAGCAAGTTTGGAAAACTCAGCAGTGGCCACAGGACTGGAAAAAGTCAGTTTTCATTCCAATCCCAAAGAAGGGGAATACCAAAGAATGTTCAAAGTACCATACAATTGTGCTCATTTCACATGCTTAGCAAGGTAATGCTCAAAATCCTTCCAGCTAGGCTTCAACAGTACATGAACAAGGAATTTCCAGATGTACAAGCTGGATTTAGAAAAGGCAGAGGAATTAGAGACCAAACTGTCATCAACTGTTGGATCACAGAAAAAGCAAGCGAATTCCAGAAAAACATCTTCTGTTTTCATTGACTATGCTAAAGCCTTTGACTGTGGATCACAACAAACTGTGAAAAATTTTGAAGGAGATGGGAATACCAGACCACCTTACCTGTCTTCTGAGAAACCTATAAGCTGGTCAAGAAGCAACTATTAGAACCAGACAAGGAACAAACAATGGTTCAAAATTTGGAAAGGAGTATGTCAAGGATGTATATTGTCACCCAGTTTATTTAACTTATATGCAGAGTACATCATGTGAAATGCCAGGCTGGATGAATCACAAGCTGGAATCAAGATTGCCAGGGGAAGTGTCAACAACCTCAGATATGCAGATGATACCACTCTAATGACATAAAGTGCGGAGGAACTAAAGAGCCTCTTGATAAGGATGAAAGAGTAGAGTGAACAAGCTGACTTAAAACTCAGCATTCAAAAACAAAGATCATGGCATCCGGTCCCATCACTTCATGGCAAACAGATGGGGAAAAGGTGGAAACAATGGCAGCTTCTGCTTCCTTGGTCTCCAGAATCACTGTGGACACTAACTGCAGCCACGAAATTAAAAGATGCTTGTTCCTTGGAAGAAAAGCAATGACCAGCCTAGACAGCATATTAAAAAGCAGAGACATCACTTTGCCAACAAACGTCCATATAGTCAAAGCTGTGGTTTTTCCAGGAGTCATATACAGATGTGAGAGTTGGACCATAAAGAAGGCTCAGTGCCGAAGAATTGATGCTTTTGAACTGTGGTGCTGGATAAGACTCTTAGGAGTCTCTTGGAAAGCAAGGAGATCAAACCAATCAGTTCTAAAGGTAACCAACCCTGCATATTCATAGGAAGGACTGATGTTGAAACTGAAGTGCCAATACTTTGGCTACCTGCTGCGAAGAGTTGACACATTGAAAAAGACCCTGATGCTGGAAAAACTGAGGGCAGGAAGAGAAGGGGATGACAAAGGATGAGCTGGCATCACCGACTCAATCGACAGGAGTTTGAGCAAACTCCAGGACATAGTGAAGGACAGGTAAGCCTGGCATGCTGTAGTCCATGGGGCCGCAAAGAGCTGGACATTACTTACCAACTGCACAACAACACCTGAGCCTTAGCCCTATCCCAGCTGTTAGACCAATAGTTCACGTCACAGAGCCAATCAGGCTGGTCTAGTCATCTGTCAGTGACCTTTGTCCTTCTAGCCAGAAAGCTTTGGAGATTATCTTGACCACTCAATGATTTGGAACTGAAGCGATGAGTTTTTTAGCAGATTAGCTAAACAGCAGCATCCTAGAAACAGCAGATTTGTTTAAATGAACCTCTTTTTCTGTGTCTTAGGAAACAGAGTTTTTCTATCTCCATTCTTCCCCCAGGCATTAGTACTGAAGAGAAGCCCAGCACCTTATCCCAGCAACCTTAGCTGAGGCCTGATTATCACTTTCTGTCTCCAAAAATTCACTTTCCTAAGGGTAAGCTATGTCCTACATATGGGGTGTTTACTATGCATCAGACACTTTATATATTTTGTACATAATTGAGAATCTTCACAATAATCCTGCAAGTTAGATGTAAAACTAATGAAATACAGACATTAACTTTGCCCAGGGTCAGACACCAAGTAGGAGAATTAGGTTCTGAACCCAAAGCCTAGAATTAACCTCCTGCCATAAACAACTGAAAACTAAGCAAAATATAGGAAATAACTATTTTTAGATATTTGCTAGCAAGTAGTGCAAGTACTGTAATCCTTGAGAGAGGTACAACAAATGAAGTGAGCCTCAAAATTGCCTAGGCTTATAGCTAAAGCTGATTTTTGGGCTGAAAAATAATTAGAAGGGCCCCAGTGGCCTACGGGACATTGTCAAGTGGTCTAATGTATGTAAAATTAGAAGCGGGGGTCTAGGAGAGACAGAATATCTTTAAAGAAAAATTAACTTTCACGAGCACTCAGAACTTCCAAAAAGTTTTTAAATCTCCAGACCTTAGCATGGACAACCAATGACTGTGAGACAGCTGAGGACATCTCATGTAAATAGCAAGGACGTGGGAGCAAAAGGAGAAAGAGGTTGTGTCACTTTTGACCTGCTAGATCAAGATTTTTAAAGGTGGCTGCTTTTTTTAGCAACCATATCTTTGCCACCTGGCCCTGTTCCATACCTCCAGTTCTTGCCAGCTTACTATAACACTTTCTCTGCCATTTCTCCCTTCATCCACCTAGGGCTGATAATGGTTTTTTTGCTAGTGTCTAGGAACCTCACAAACTCATGCTGGTTTTCTTAATTGATCTGGACATAATCTCTTTATTAAGTTTACTTTTGAATATATACCCTCTGTTTTCTGCCAGGACTCTGATAGAGTAATTAGAATCAGGAATGGGATTTATTTCCTACCTTTTAGCATGCTTTTGTATTATTAAGGCATTTAGGGCACTTGCTATCTGATGCTTGCCATATCCAGATGAAATAATAGCAATGTAATGGGTCAGCATAATATTTTAAGAGCTAACTCCTTTCAGACTTTATGACGGAGAAAAGGTAAACTGTTACGCCCTAAAGTAAGGCAGGGACAAGTACACTGCTATCCCTTCCAGAAGAAGATGAATTGGTTGGTATGAAAATAAAGCATTTTCTGTATCAATAAATGAATATTAGCTCCCACAGGCTGTGTTGATATACTCAGGAAGTATACCATATCTGAAACATCACTTGCAATTTGTATCCCCATGTAATTAAGTTTAGAATAATCCAGACATTCTCCAATACCATCTGTTTTCTCACTAGGCAAAAGAGAATTTAAATGGGAGTGCAGTATGAGTCACCACCCCTGTATCTTTCAAAGCTCTGATGGTGTCACAAATCTCTGCAATTACCCCAAAGATATAGTATATGCTTTCAACTAGAAGGTAAATTTTGGTGTGCTTTCTCCCAGAACATATGGGTCTGGAGACCAAAAGTAGAAGTGAGAGGGGCCCCCTCACATTATTAGACCTAATTAATCGTTTGCATAATTTTAACTTCCTGTTCTTGCAACATCAGACTTGTTGGGTTCAGAGATCTTGGTGCCCAGAGGAGGGAGGCTTCCAACAAGGGAACTCAGTCATGGTGCACTAGACAGAAAGCTAAGAAGGCTCCCTGACTGCTTTAAGTTTTCATATACTACAGATGCATCTATTTTATTTCAGTGCCTCACCAAGTGAATGTCTTCAATAGAATATTTTGAACTGGGCCTAGAATATTAAACTTCTGCAATCAAAGAAACAGGAATCAATGTTAAAGCTGCACATTTTGAAAAATAGTCTAGAATGAATGTCCTCACATCAATATTAAAATGACATACAGAATGTACTGTGAAACAAATACTCTCAAAAATTTCGTGGTGAGAGAGTAAGTTGGTGTTCATCCTTGAGAAGCTATTTGGCAATATGTGTCTGAAATAGGGGTGGACAGCTCTGGCGTAAGGGCCAGATATAGCACACAGCTTGTTTTCGTACAGCTTGTGAGCTAAGAATGGCTTTTGCATTTTTTTTTTTTTTCATTTTTAAAGGAGGAGAAGGAGGAGGAATAGGCAGGGAGAGGAGGTAGTGGATGAGCAGGAGAATGGGGGAAAAGAGTAGAGGGAGGAAGAAGCCACATAGAAGAAGCCTTAGCCTACAAAGTAAAAAATATTTACTACTTGACTCTTGACAGAAAAAGTTAGCTGCTACCTACTTAAAATGTATCGTTTAATCACTAAATCCTGACTTGTGTGAATCTATCCTAGAAGAGTAATCATTTTGTTATTCAAGCTCTATTATAGGGCATTCCCAGTGGCTCAGTGGTAAACAATCCGCCTACCAATGCAGGAGACATGGGTTTGATCACTGATCCGGGAAGATCCCACGTGCCTCAGAGCAACTAAACCCATGCGCCACATCAACTGAGTCAGTGTTCTAGAACTGGGGAGCCACCGCTACCAAGCCCATGTGATGCAACTACTGAAGCCCGCTTGCCCTAGGGCGCATGCTCCGCATCAAGAGAAACCGCGGCAACCATCTCCTTCTCCAGGGGATCTTCCCGACCCAGGAATCGAACCCCGGTCTCCCGCATTGTAGGCAGACGCTTTAACCTCTGAGCCACCAGGGAAGCCCTAATGAGAATCCCATTCTCCATAACTAGAAAAAAGCCCACGCAGCAACGGAAGACGCAGCACAGCCAAAACTAAATAGACAAAAGATCTATTATCCATCAAAGAAGAATTTATAGTTTAAAACGGGAGAACATTTATTTGTCCAAGCTGTGTAGAATCTAAGTTCACCAACCAGAGATCAAACTCACATCCCTTGCATTAGAACCACCGAATCTTATCCACTGGACTTCCAGGGCAGTCTCCAAGAACTGAGGAACTAAAATGCTGTAAACACTATGTGCACACTTGCTATTAGAATGATTTCTCTGTATTTGGTGCTGAATTAGACCCCACAAATGGGGCAGAACTCCGTTTCTCCAAAGGGTTCACTTTTAAATTCAAATGAATGGTTCAATAATATGTTTTCATGTTCCATCTGATTCATTTCAAAATATTTCAGCTGTTTCTCATTTTCCCTTCAAGCTAGTATATGCCCAAAAGGAAAAAAAACTAAAAAAAAAAAAAAAAAAGCATGCAGAAGCAAACAAAAGCTAAGCCACCAGAAAGAACCTCATGTTGAGTATTATAGAAGTCAGGTCTTTTCACAATGGTTTGTTTGGCTAAGTTATTATAGTTTCTCTTCCTTTATATTTAAAACATAAAATTACCATTTGATTCATTTCGAAATATTTCAGCTGTTTCTCATTTTCCCTTCAAGCTAGTATATGCCCAAAAGGAAAAAAAACTAAAAAAAAAAAAAAAAAAGCATGCAGAAGCAAACAAAAGCTAAGCCACCAGAAAGAACCTCATGTTGAGTATTATAGAAGTCAGGTCTTTTCACAATGGTTTGTTTGGCTAAGTTATTATAGTTTCTCTTCCTTTATATTTAAAACATAAAATTAATCCTAATCATCTTCAATTTAATAACTTGTTTTTCATATTTTATCACTATCTGAAAATTGCCTCCCCCTCCCCAACGAGGAGACTGTTATAATCTCAAATGTGATTTTACTATGCCTTAGGGCTATTGTTTACTAGAAAACACAGCTCCAATTTAAAGCACATGTCAGTAGAAAAATCAATTTAATAGAAGAAAATTAATTTCATTGGCAAATCTTTCAGGAAAGCAATTGATCCATAAAGTGGGCTAAATCTATACTAAGAAGAGAATTGAGCTCACCATATATTTTTCACCTAAGAAGAACTTATCAGTATACTCAAGTTCATGATAGATATTCCCTGGAATGATTCCACCAAACAAATAATAGAATTGGAACCTCTAAGTCTAGCACTGCTGAGAAATTATGAATAAGCACAAGGTCATCAATAATGGCTTCATAAGGACAAGAGGATTAGACTGAATTGTGCGGAGAGGTATTTCAGGTGTAAGGTTTTTACTGAGGGTTTGCATTTTATTTACATAGATCTAGATTTTCTTGACAAATTTTCTCAATTTATGATTTAAAATAATATGAGGCACTGCACCGACTTGTTGCTAATGAGCAAAAGCACCAAATCATTTCTTGTCTTTCATTTGAAATGACAGCCATATCTGTCAATGATAGTGATGCAGAAAATTCCTAGGGAAAGCCACAACCACCCTGGTATGAGGTTAGGGGAGATAATACATAACCAAATTCAGCACGATTAAAACATCAGATACGCCCATGATGGCTTCAGCCTTTGAGAATAAAAGGAAATGAAAACACCATTACTAGGGAAACGAGTATCTATTCCTGCAGCGATGTCTACCAGCTAATTTAATTCTCAAATAGTTCTATAATTTGCCATGGAATCAAGGATAATGTGAATTAACTGAAAAGAGAAAACAGTAAAGGAAAAGTTTGATAACTTGATTTAGATTAACAAAGGCGTTATTCTGCTGAAGGGATTTGATACTGTTTTTCTTTGCAGAAATTTAAAAAAAAGTTTCTATTTTTAAAACAATGTGAATTTGAGCCTTAATATTTGTTCCATTAAAAGAAAAGAAAAACAGTAATTAATGTTAAAATCTCATTGTGATGGTTTCTGTGTTAAATGAGTGAGACCCTCTCCAAAGATTCTCAGACAGTGGAGCTGCCCTAGGAGGCAGCATTTGTAAGCTGGGGAGCTGTCCAAAATCACCAAGTATATGCTCTGTTCTGACAATCGATAAAAAATGCCATGTGCCTCACATCTGCCCATACAGGGGACTAGGCACTGAGGGGTTCATAACAAATGAGTCTAGGCCCAAAGGTCTGAGTGCTCAGACTGTTTCATTGCCAAATGCACCAGGCAGGTATCTAGGGCAGGAGTCATTTCCCAGATTTAGAAACATATTTTCTCTGGACCGTTTCAAGCTTCTACCAGGAAAAAAAACAAGCAAAAGGTGGTAGGGTTTTACTTAACAGCTAGCATGATTTATTCCATTAGATGGAAACAGGCTTGCTGGAGATTCTGTGGGTAAAAGAGGAATCTGGGGGACAGGTTAGCAGGTGACTCTTGTAATGTTATCTAGGCTGTACTGGCAAAGGTTGAGACCCCTCAGAAAAAAAGGTTCAGACCCCAGAGGAATTCAGACCTGCTGGAATGATGGCTGAAGGCAAGAATAACTTGAAACAGGAAATGAATGGGGAAAGACTCAGTGTAGTTTATGAACTTGTGACTAGGTAAACAGGGAATCTTGACTAAAACCTCTATTTTTTTACATACTGTTGGGATATCTAGAGACTGATTAATTCTTCCTATTTATCCTTTCAATTAATACTATTAACTTTTTCTTTGTCTCCCCCCTCCTTTTTGATGGGTTTCTTTTCTATATGCATGGTATATTAATTGCAATAGAAATATTCATTTGATTCATAAGTTGCAAAACATTTAAATGGAGTATGACGGGACAAGAGGAGAAAGGAACACTATCCAGTGACTGTGAACTCAAAGAACAGGGTTCCCATGACATCACTTCTGGATCCAGTAACTACCGGTCTGTGTTACCTCCAGGGAAGGAGGAAGTGTTTGCGGTTATACACACTAGAACTAGAGCAAAGCTGTCAAGGACCTACCTGGATGTACAGATGTTTACATCCATAGCATAAAGGAGAGATTCCTAGAAGGCATCTCTAGATGCCTGCTGGCCTGTCCCTTCACTCTTCCCTCTTTTCTGGGAACAGCTCCCAGAATCTAAGGGGGATCCTCTGAACAGCAATCGTGGCCGGGACTTTTCAGAAGTGACTGGTCATAAAATAGCTCTGTGTGTGTGTGTTAGTTGCTCAGTCGTGTCTGACTCTTAGAGAAGACCCCATGGTCTTCTCTAAGCAAGACCATGGATTTCTCTAAGCAAGAATACTGGAGTGGGTTGCCATTCCTTTCTCTGGGGGATCTTCCCGATCCAGGGGTTGAACCCAGGTCTCCTGCATTGCAGACAGATTCTTCGCCATCTGAGCTACAAGGGAAGCTCCAAATAACTACCTGACCCAAGTTAATGCCAATGTTTTTTTTTTTTTTGGCCAAAAAGAAAAAAAAAAAAAAATGGGAACAAGAAACTAAAAGAGACTTAAAGTCATTGGATCTGGGTTTTGTAAATGATAGAAAAGATCCATGAAATCTTGCTTACTAAGCAGAGCTTTGTGGTTGCCACCTGGCCCAAGCCTCAGTTATTCAAATCTTCCTTAACTTCATGAAATACCATCGTATTTTCCAAATAAATTCCTCTTCCAATTTTCCTCTTAGTTCACTACTCACTCTTGCTGGCTTCTTGCCCCCCGACCTCCACTTTACCTCCAGGTTATTAACCTTAGTACCACCGACATCTGGGGTCAGATAATTCTTCATCGTGGGAGAATGTTCTGTGCACTGTAGGATGTTTAGTAGACTCTCTGGCCTTTTGTCCACTGGTTACCAGTAGCACCCCACCCTCCTCCCTCCCATCAGTTGTGACAACTAAAAATGTGTCCAGACAGTGCCAGATGTTACTGTGTTGAAAAGCAAAGCTCTATTGGGAGTTCGTGTAAAAAAATAAATAAATACCAAAAAAAAAAAAATTGAACAATTAACTAAATAAAAAGGTATTTTATATACCTTAAGCATTAAAAAAAAAAAAAAAAAGCAAAGCTCTAAATGTTTCAACATCCCAAAGGTCTGTACTGAGCCCTCTTCTCCATCTTCACCCACTCCCTTGATCACCTCAATTAGCATCAGAAGTTTAAATGAGTGTTAGTTGCTTCAGTCGTGTCTGACTCTTTGCGACCCCATGGACTGTAGCCTGCCAGCCTCCTCAGTCTATGGAATTCTCCAGGCAAGAATATTGGAGAGGGTAGCCATTCCCTTCTCCAGGGTATCTTCCTGATCCAGGGATAGAACCCAGGTCTCCTTCATTGCAGGCAGATTCTTTACCACCTGAGCCACCAGGGAGGCCCCACTGAAATTCTAATGACTCCCAAATTAATGTATCCAGCCAGACCTATCACTCTCCTGTCTCACAAAGGCATCAGTGACTCACTGCATGAAATATGGATCCCAAACTCATGATTTTCATCCTAAACGTGCTCCTTCCTCAGTCTTTCACACTTAGTCAAATGGCATCAATATCTAATCTTTCTAAAATTAAGAACCTGCTTCATCCTTGAATCCTCTCTTTCTCCCACAAAGCACATTACTGTTAGGAACAAGAGTTATCTGATCAGGTATTAAATAGTACCCTCTATCTGATCACTTGGCATATTATTACCAAATAGTCTAAGCCACTATCTACTCTCATATGGGCAACTGACATAATCTCCTAGCTCTTTTCACTTCTTCACTCCTGTTCCCCATAATATTATCCCAAAGCATCCAAGGGATTTTTTAAAATGTCATTCAGTTCCTCAAATCAACATCCTACAATGGCATCCCATCACAGTTTTAAGAAAAGGCAAATTCTTGGCTTTAAAGGACCTCACCTGATTTGACCCCTGGCTACCTCTTTCTCCACCTACCTTCTCCCCTCTCCCTATTCACTTCATTCATTCTGCCATTTCAACCTTCTTGCCATTCTATAAGCCAACCACATTCCTACCTATGGCATTTACACTTGGTGTTTCTTCTGCTGGAATGTTGTCCCCCAGATCATCACATCATTGCTTTCCTGACGTCGTTCAGATATATGCTCAAATATACTTTCAACAGAGAAGATTTCTTGTCACTGCCCCTCGGCCAACATTTTCTCTCTGAAATATTTTATCCTTAACACTTAGCATTTCCTGAAACCATATAACTAGGTCTTAGACAAAGTTGGTTTTAGCAATGCCAGTTTTCAGATCAGATTTTATTCTCTACAGATGGCATTATGGCAGTCCTTCTTTTAAGAGAAAGAAAAGAGAAATGCTAGCATATGACAGGTATTTTATGTAGGTTACTTCTCAATTACAGTTAACACTTAAAGCCCTGGAGGTTTGTTTGTAGATCTTACATTCAGTTCAGTTCAGTTCAGTCGCTCAGTAGTGTCCGACTCTTTGCAACCCCATGCACTGCAGCACACCAGGCCTCCCTGTCCATCACCAACCCCTGGAGTTTACTCAAACTCATGTCCATTGAGTTGGTGATGCCATCAAACCATCTCATCCTCTGTCGCTCCCTTCTTTTCCTGCCTTCAATCCTTCCCAGCATCAGGGTCTCTTCCAATGAGTCCATTCTTTGCATCAGGTGGCCAAAGTTTTGGAGTTTCAGCTTCAGCATCAGTCCTTCCAATGAATACTCAGGACTGATTTTCTTTGGGATGGACTGGTTGGATCTCCTTGCAGTCCAAGGGACTCTCAAGAGTCTTCTCCAATGCCACAGTTCAAAAGCAGATCTTACATTAAGGAGCCAGATCTTACATTAAAAAAATAAAACAGGTTTCAGCTCGGGTGCCCTGATACTGGGAGTGAATGACTAGAATGCAACATTGGCAAGAATTCTAAGGCCATGTTCAGGCTCAGTAGAAAAGAGTCTTGTGGCGGGTTAGCACTGCTTTTCTGGACATGGGAAGGGAGAGTGGTGGTAAGGGTGCCATATGTTTGCCCATCTTTTGACTAAGCCCTCTGATTCTTTTGTCAGCTCATGTTTGGGCAGCTTATACTCACTGGTGTTCTGGTCAACTTAAAACAGGAGACATATGAAACTCAATCTTTGGTAAAAGATTTGATGGGGGCAGGGAGAACTAAAAGATATTCTGAAACCATCAGTAGGTGTGAATCACCCCTATACTTTTCTTTCCACACTGCCCCCCCATACCTTTTAACTCTTATAAGTAGCTGCTGCTGCTGCTGCTAAGTCATTTCAGTCGTGTCCGACTCTGTGTGACCCCATAGACGGCAGCCCACCAGGCTCCCCCATCCCTGGGATTCTCCAGGCAAGAATACTGGAGTGGGTTGCCATTTCCTTCTCCAATGCATGAAAGAGAAAAGTGAAAGTGAAGTCGCTCAGTCTGTCCGACTGTTAGCGACCCCATGGACTGCAGCCCACCAGGCTACTCCGTCCATTGGATTTTCCAGGCAAGAGTAGTGGGGTGGGGTGCCATTGTCTTCCCCGAAAGTAGAAGCAGCCTTATCAAATAGTTATGAAAAAAGAATTGATTTGACGATGACTTGGCAGTTCCTTTGTCTAGCTACTCCAACAGTGCCTATGGGAGTTCTGTGGCAAAGCAGCCCTTTAGAATGGATCCATCTTCCTGCCCAAGCTAAAAAAATTTGTGGCTTCTTATCTCGGTCTCATTGCCACATTAATACTGCTGCTGCTGCTGCTGCTAAGTCACTTCAGTCGTGTCCGACTCTGTGTGACCCCATAGACGGCAGCCCACCAGGCTCCCCCATCCCTGGGATTCTCCAGGCAAGAATACTGGAGTGGGTTGCCATTTCCTTCTCCAATGCATGAAAGAGAAAAGTGAAAGTGAAGTCGCTCAGTCTGTCCGACTGTTAGCGACCCCATGGACTGCAGCCCACCAGGCTGCTCCGTCCATTGGATTTTCCAGGCAAGAGTACTGGAGTGGGTTGTAAGTAGGGAAAGGAGATAATGGCAAACAGGAGAAAAGGGAATGCATTCAAAGATTTTTTTCATAAGAGAATGTGATTATTTTACTTTCCTTGCTCTTCAAGAAAAGCCAGATTCAAGGATGAAATTATGAGATACAATGTTGCAAATTAAGCAACAGGCCTGGAAAAACTGAAGATAAGGAGAAGGGGGAAAAGGGAGGAAAGGATAAAAAAAGCTCCCTCTGCAACAAAAAATTTTCCCAATTATCCAAACTCCTCTCCCCAGGTTTCAGAAAGGTCAACTGATAGCCCTTGGCTCCTAACATGTAACTGTATCCCATTCCTCTTTTGATCTTCTCACCAAGAGGGATTTAACTGCCCTCTTCTTGATTCATTACATGGCCACTTCAAAGAGACGCCAAAGAGGCATCACTTGCCCAAACAACTCCTCTGTCTTAGTAAATCTAGGCAAAACTCCAAAAGCAATTTATCCTAAATTTCACAGATTATCGTCTTTGGCCCCTGTCAGCGACCTCAGCCTACAGTATTGATTACCCTTTCTGCCTCCCAACACGAATCTTCTAGATGATCAATCAGTTCTCAGAACAAGGAAAGAGTTATCTAGTCTAATACTAAAGAGGTCCTAAGATCCACAATTAGCCCAAGGAAAAAACCAAATAACCTAGTAAACTTGCCATAACTCTAACACTGTTTACATCTCATTTCTTACCCCCAAAGTCAAGAAGGGATCATTCAAGGAGTATTAACAGTTTTAACAGCGCTTCCTTCAAGATGAAGTTGGGTACTCGATTGAGCAACAAATGGACTGAAATATTTTATTTAAATTAATAAATGTCTCTAACCACTCTAATGTAAACAAGACTTGTGCAGTCCCTGTGAAAAGACAACATGAAAATCCATGAGTTTTCATGTATTTTTAAAAAAGACTTTAATGGATAAATGGGCAAATGGCAAATAAGAAAAATGACCAATGAATATGGAGAAATGTTCAACATCACCAGTAAAGAAAGAAATGCAAGTTAAAAGAACGAAAAAATACAACATTCTCACATCAAGTCTGAAAGATAAAACTCTGAAAATATGCAGTGTTGGTAACAGAGCAGTAAAATTGGCACTNAAAAAGACTTTAATGGATAAATGGGCAAATGGCAAATAAGAAAAATGACCAATGAATATGGAGAAATGTTCAACATCACCAGTAAAGAAAGAAATGCAAGTTAAAAGAACGAAAAAATACAACATTCTCACATCAAGTCTGAAAGATAAAACTCTGAAAATATGCAGTGTTGGTAACAGAGCAGTAAAATTGGCACTCCTCTCTTAAAAAACAGCAAGTGCCTGCCACATTCATTAAGTCAGCGCCAATAGTTTACATGGTACCTGGATACAGTAAGCTTCTGTTAAGTATTTGCCGAATAAACAGATGAAATAAGTCCATGCATACTCTGCTGGTGGGAGAGTACTGAACACAACTTGGAGGGACAATTTGATAATAAGTATTAAAATACACATTTAACAGTCATACTTTTGATACTGTAATTCTTGTAGAAATCCACTGTAAAGAAATTCTTTAAACATGCAAACATGCTATGCAAAAATGTTTGTCACATTATTCAAACATCAAAAAATTATAAGCCAAGGATCCAAAATTAGGTAGATGATAGTAAATGGATGACCCAATTCTCTACACAGAATAGTTCATGATAATTAAAACAATATTTACAAAATGTTTAAAAATATGGGAAAAGGTTTTTTAAATGTTAAGCAAAAAAACTATATATCAAGTGTAGCAATTTATATAATAGAAAAATTGAACAGAAACGTAGAGTTTAACTGTAATTTTTCTATGGACTGTGATGATAGAAGGTTTTCTTTTCTTCTATCCCTACAAATCTTTCAGTATTTTCCTATAATGGTTATAGAATATTTTTATAATTTTTGTAAAAATTAAAATTCATGTGTACACCTGTGGTGGATTCATGTTGATGTATGGCAAAACCAATACAATATTGTAAAGTAATTAGCTTCCATTAGAATAAATAAATTTAAATTTAAAAAATTCTATATTAACAGAATAGGAAGACCACTTTCTGAGGAGGGTTATCCAGTCATGTACTCCAGATAACATCAAGAGGATGAGTACACACAACTTATCACACTGGAGTTTCTCTTCTCATTTCTTTTTCATTCTAATGTTTGACAATATTCAGGACCAGTTCAGTCGCTCAGCTGTGTCCAACTCTTTGAGACCCCATGGACTGCAGCACGCCAGGCTTCCCTGTCCATCACCAACCCCCGGAGTTTACTCAAACTCATGTCCATTGAGTTGGTGATGCCATCAAACCATCTCATCCTCTGTCATTCCCTTATCCTCCTGCCTTCAGTCTTTCCCAGCACCAGGGTTTCTTCGAATGAGTCAATTCTTTGCATCAGGTGGCCAACGTATTGGAGTTTCAACTTCAACATCAATCCTTCCAGTGAATATTCAGGACTGATTTCCTTTAGGGTAGACTGGTTGGATTTCCTTGCAGTAC
>SJYX01014327.1:44568-120776 GCA_006410675.1 Oreotragus oreotragus
GAAATAAAGTACGCAATAAGTGTAATGTGCTTGAATCATCCTGAAACTATCCCTACCCCACCCCTGGGTCTGTAGAAAAACTGTCTTCCACAAAACCAGCCCCTGGTGCCAAAAGAGTTGAGGATCACTGTACTGGTGTACACGGCTCCCTCCCAAAGCCTGACCCGTATCCTGTGTGATCATTTGTTAATGGATTGTTTACTTTCTGACACAGTCTTTCCCAAGGGACAGCTGACTCCATCGCATGGATTAAATCATTCCTTCCAGTAAGGAATTGAACAAAATGAGTGTTCCCACGTATTTCTGACTTACATCCACTGTACACCGAATCATCTGTTGTTTTGAACTACCCAAGCATCTTATCCTTTCAACTAGTAATTAATAAAAATGAAGCAAAGCTTTGAGGCAGGTGAATTCAAGATCCCTCCCATTTATCCTTTATTAAATGTATTGTTTTGTTCCTCATTATCAAGGTAGAATTTGCTTATATTGAAGATTTTAAAATATCTATGAGTAGAAGGAAAGACAGGTAGTCACAGCCCCTCTATTTAGGAATGATTATCACACTGCTTCAGGGTTTCCTTCACAGCTCAGTTGGTAAAGAATCCGCCTGCAATGCAGGAGATCCTGGTTCAATTCCTGGGTCGGGAAGATCTGCTGGAGAAGAGATAGGCTACTCGCTCCAGTATTCTCGGACTTCCCTTGTGGCTCAGCTGGTAAAGAATCTGCCTGCAATGCGGGAGACCTGGGTTCGAAACCTGTGTTGGGAAGATCCCCTGGAGAAAGGAAAGGCTACCCACTCCAGAATTCTAGCCTGGAGAATTCCAGGGACTATATAGTCCATGGGGTCACAAAGAGACACAACTGAGTGACACAGTATTTCAGTGGACTTTATTCTAGGCTTTCTATGTAAAATTTCTGTTGGTATCTTGTTTATTTCTTTAAGCAACAGAGCTAGGAACATAGGGTATACACACTTCTGAAGTCTCCAGTCTTCAGCGAGAGTTTGCACCTCCATGAAGCACAACCGTGCTCCCCCACCTCCAGTCAATACCTGCGCTTCTGCAGGAAATAGAAAAATCACCCTGTGTCAATACGCCAAGAGACCCTCCTCCACACCCCACCCCCTACTCCGCTTAAATGGCACCCCTGCCCACCTGCTGTTACTCCTCTCTCCCTTATAGACGGGAGCCCCTTGGATAATGACGGGAGCCGCAGTCAAACCCAAATTTGCCACATTACGTTTAACACTGGACACGAGTCATGCTACCTCACGATCAGCTCCACGGCCAGGTCAGTCCCTCCAGCCTGGATTCCTTCCAGACCATCTCCCTGAGGTGCCAGCTGACTTCAAAGCAGAGGCTTCTGTAATAATAAAACGCCCACAGAAAACTGCTTCTACTGTCCCTTTAATTACTCTCATTACACTTTGACAGCCAAGTGTGAGAAATCAGATAAACACCACCTGCCTGCTCCTTAGCTCGGGAATTGCTACAGGCTTGGCCGCTCAGGACCAAGTCAAGCTCCTCCCTTGGTGGCTCTCCATACACGGTCTCCTAAACTGATTTCCTGCCTTCCTTCCCTTCTTGCAGTTCTGTTTTAGGTCAGCCTGGTTTCACTCTGAACCTGGAAGTCCCGAAGGACACTCCTGGTGGTGCCTGCCCTTCAACTTGATGCTTTGCAAGTGTGGACAGGAGGCTTCACACGCTTTGTGTGAAGTGAAGTGAAAGTCACTCAGTTGTGTCCAACTCTGTGACCCCTTCGACTGTAGCCTTGCCAAGCTCCTCTGTCCATGGAATTCTCCAGACCAGAATACTGGAGTGGGTAGCCATTCCCTTCTCCAGGGAATCTTCCCAACCCGGGAATCGAACCCTGGTCTCCCACATTGCATGCGGATTCTTTAGCACCTGAGCCACCAGGGAAGCCCCTGCCAGGCCTGTGGCTATTATCCCTGGAAGTCCCTGCTTGTCTAAGGAGGGAGAATCAAGAGGCCCAAGATGTTAAATAAAGCATCCTAAGCACCTCACGTCAGGGCAAGGACATAAGCAGAGATAACTGCTCTCTTGCTTCCTGAACGTTTGGACCTTGACATAAATATGTAGAAATCATGAAAATCTGAATATTTTTCAAGCAATGTTCAGAAAAGAGTTGAGTATGTAATGTGTGGTCCTTGACTCCCAGATGTCTGTCTCTGTCACATCTGTTCTGGAACAAATCATTGCTAGTTCAACCTTTTGAATCATCCAGCTGCTTGTATGTATACACCCTAAGAAAACCACGCAAATGTGAGTCTCTCCCTGTCTCCTGACAAAAGCGCGTAGGCTTTCCCTCCCTGCCACGTGAGCAACAATGCCTCCTTTCTTGGACACAGCCAGTAAATAAAGGGTAATGCCTGCTGCAGTGTCTCACCTAAATGATTAAGTCTGTCTTGAATGCACATCCCAAGTGCCCACAGAGTACAGCAGTTAAAGAATGAAAATGATCCTACGTCAGCTGCTAAATGGAAGATCTTTCACTTCTGGAAATTATCCTTTTTTCTCTCCCTTATATTGCCATTTGTGTGAGGTTAAGAAGATGCAAAACCCCTATGGTTACCATTCAGCCAGTCACTGGAAAGTTTAAGGATGTGATTGCTGAACATATTTTGGAAGGAAAGTGACCTGCACTCATCTTTAATTCAATGTATGATCAGTATATCGATTTCACAAGTAACATGTCTACTATCATTGAAACATTTATCCATTCAGTCAAAATACTGAATAATCACCTACTGAATCTTGTGCGATACAAAGATAACTAAGACAAGTCCAGGAGTCCAGTATCCCATAGGGAAAAAGAAGAAATAAATTCTTGGATTGTAAGTATTAAAAGGAGAATACTGAGGGAATTAATGCAGTCCTAAAGGGCAGGGTAGTGTAGGGTTCCTCAGGAATGGGCTACTTCTCAGGGAGAATAATACTTGATGCTTGAGAAATGAATAATATTTAACCTAGCAAACCAGATGGGACAATATGTGTAAAGGAACACATGTGCTCAGCAGATAGCACATGTTTCAATGTGACTAGAAGATGTGCTGCTCATGGAAGAGGCAGGCAAGGACCAGGTGGTCAAGGCCCTTGCACACAGCCTTGCTAAAGAGATTGGTATTATACCCACAATGGAGTATCACTCAGCCATAACAAAGAGTGAAATACTGCCGTTTGCAGCAACATGGATGGACCTGGAGAATATTCAGTTCAGTCGCTCAGTTGTGTCTGACTCTTTGCGACCCCATGAATCGCAGCATGCCAGGCCTCCCTATCCATCACCATCTCCCGGAGTTCACTCAGACTCACGTCCATAGAGTCCGTGATGCCATCCAGCCATCTCATCCTCGGTCGTCCCCTTTTCCTCCTGCCCCCAATCCCTCCCAGCATCAGAGTCTTTTCCAATGAGTCAACTCTTCGCATGAGGTGGCCAAAGTACTGGAGTTTCAGCTTTAGCATCATTCCTTCCAAAGAAATTATTAGCCACCGTGATATTAGTCAAACAGAAGAAGCCAAATACCATATGGTATCACTTATATGCGGAATCTAAAAAATAATACAAATGAATGTATGTCCAAAACATAAACAGATTCACAGATATAGACAACAAGCTGTGGCTGCTCTCAGCTCATTGTGGGCAGGTGATTTCATCAACCTTAGCTTCAAGTACCATGTGTGCATGGTGCTCAGTTGCTCAGTCATGTCTGATTCTTTGTGACCCCATGGACTGTAGCCACCAGGCTCCTCTGTCCATGGAATTTTCCAGGCAGGAATACCGGAGTGGTTGCCACTGCCTACTCCAAGGGACCTTCCGGACCCAGGGATTGAACCCAAGACTCCTGTATCTCCTGCATTGGCAGGTGGATTCTTTATCACTGAGCCACCTGGGGAGTCCTCAGGTAACAGGCTGCTGCTGCTAAGTTGCTTCAGTTGTGTCCGACTCTTAGCGACCCCATGGACTGCAGCCTACCAGGCTCCTCCGTCCATGGGATTTCCTAGGCAAGAGTACTGGAGTGGGTTGCCTTTGCCTTCTCAGGTAACAGGCATCACTACCTTAACCTGTGGCCTTACCAAGCCGACCCATCTGCACTGCTATTCATTTCAAGGAATTCTCTAACATACCACTTGGCTTGCAATAATAGTATCAATAAGCTTCTTAGTGGCCCTGGGGTGTGATAAAGAACTTTCTTGGAGAGAATGGGGATTATAGGCTCTCACCTCAAAGGGATATTCAGAAAGACTAGAGATCTAACCATAAAGAAGGGGAGCCCACATTTTAGCTACTGTCCCTGTTGTCTAGTTGGTGCTATGATCTTCCTTAGCCCCATTGAACCAGTGAAGTTGCTCAGTCGTGTCCAACTCTTTGCGATCCCATGGACTGTAGCCTACCAGGCTCCTCCATCCATGGAATTTTTCAGTCAAGAGTACTGGCATGGGTTGCCATTTCCTTCTCCAGGGGATCTTCCCAACCCAGGGATTGAACCCAGGTCTCCTGCATTGCAGGCAGATGCTTTACCATCTAAGCCACCAGGGAAGCCCCTTAGCCCTATTAGTATCATTTAAATACCCATTTTATAGAGAAAAAAATGGAGAGCTAGAATAACTTTCTCATTAGAGTTCAACCTATAGAATAGGAAACCTAGCTTTCTACTTTTCTTTACATCTGGTTGGGAAAACCCTCTAGCTATTGTAAAGTGCAGTTGGCTCACACTAATTCTTGCTTCACCCAAGGATAAAACTTGGAAAAATCTCCCAGGGTTAATTATTTCTGCTCACTCCATTCCAACTTCTCCCAGAAAAACTGCCTATGATAAAGCAGTTAATAGAGGGAGCATTCATACCGAAGTCCAAATATGACTATAATAAGCTGCAAAGACAAATAATACCAGATATGATTTTTTTTTCCCTCAAATAGAAAAGTGAGAAAAGTAGAGACCTTGGATTTAGAAAGGTTACTATTTATCCATTTGGGAAAGTTCATCATCTATAAAATGGAAATAACAGAGATCCTCCAAGAGTTTTGTGAGGATTAAACAAGATGAAATATTTAAAGCACTTTATAGAATACCCAATAAATGGTTGTTAACACTTTTATTACCATCAATACTACTACTATTACTTTTACTACCACAGTGAAATATGGCACTAAAGTCAATGACCCAACTATAAGATAAGTTAATGGATTATACTACAGGGACTGAGAAATATTCTACTTGAAATTAAAGTCAGTCTCAGATCCTGGTATATCATTTATACCTGGAGGAGTAACTGTAGTCTTAGGAGAGAATAGAAGATTTAATTTGGAGACTAGTCTAGCACTCAAAGGGGACAAGTCTTTACTAGTAGAATTTCTGGATGATTAATATATGAAAAATGTTTTAACTATTGAGTGTTGGCAAAGAGCTTACTACCCTCCATGAGCTCTCATCAGCAACCCCACCCCCCAACCCTCAAAGAGGGAGAAAGAAAACAAACCCAGGTGCCACTGCTGGAAGCTATACGCCCTCAGATTCTGGCAATAACAACAAAAGCATTTGTAATTTCCTGCCATAAAGAAGACAATGCAGAATCTTCCATCTACTTGAGAGAAATTTAAAATCTGGGGGTTCAAGAAATCATAGCTGCATTTTGATTACTGGCGTTCTGGGAAATACAGAGGCTGTGAGACTTACAAGGTGCATTCAATTCTTGGAGTATTCTTATTTAACTAGGATACGCTTTTGAACTTCTTTTCCCCCAAATGATTTAACCTTGAAAATTGCTGTTGGAAAATCTCAGCTATGGATTGAGCTGAATGTTTGCTTCTTGCACCTGGAGAAATTGTTTGAGTCCACTTCAGAGACAAAAGTTTATAGATTCATAGAAAAAGAAATTAATGTTCTGGAAGTGATTCATACATAAACAATCTTAATTTAATATGTGTTTCACCTACATCTACTAAAAATAGTCATCACACTACAAATAGTGTTTTTGTACCATTCCGATGAGATAGGACACACTTTATACCTTTAAAGGAAGAACCATTAAAGCAAACAATAGTTATAAAACATATTCAGGGTCAAACAGAAAATCAGTGTTTGAAGCAGAAATAAAGTTTGGATTTTCCCTACACTGAAGTGCCTATCCTTCGTCTATTCTAGGTTGTTGCTGATGGGATGGTAGTGGGGAAGGATAAACAATATTCTCTTTCCTGTTCCTAAACAGAAAATCTTTGCCATCCTAAATCAAAATAATAATATATTGTGAATCTGGACAGACTTTTTCTAAAGCTGATTCTGATTTCGTAAGATGAAACCATATGAATTCTGAGAAAATGGGAATACCTGTGTGTGTATCTCTTTAAGAAATGCTTGTATCACAAAACATAGCTTGCAAACTTAAAATTATTTGATTCATTGCCTAATATCCTCTGTGGGAAACTTTAGCCGTTTCTGTTTTAATTATTAGTTATCTCTAAGCAATTATGATGAAAGAATTTTTTCATTTGCTTTACTAACAGCTTTCCTCATAGTTTAGCACTGATTCCATTTGGAAACATTGATAATCCCAAATCTAAAGATAGAGATTCTCAAGGGCATACTAAGAAGTCCGTCTAAAAGGTTACAATGAAACAGAAAAACAGAGATTATGGCATCAACTAAGCACCAGCAGGTAAAGACAAGAGAGCAAACAGAAAAAAAAAAAGGGGGGAGGGTCAGTATCTCCCTTAAGGCTGAAATTACTTTGTTTTTTACATAACTTATCTTTCCTCGGTAACTTCTCTAATTTGAATATAAAATTAGAAAGTACCCCATTACCACAAAACTTGTTTGATAGGAAAGTGGGAGAGTTCTTGTAGGAAAGAAGAAAGTCAAAACCTCTCACATCCTAACAAGGTCTATATTAAGGTTTAAATATAAAGAGAATTATTTAAACAATGTCTATAATAAGGATTAGATACAAAGTATTTTCACTTACTTTGGCTAAATAATCTAAATTAAATTTATCTGACATCAATACAGCATTTTATTACAGTAACCCATCTTTGAAGAACTCTATAAAAGCTTCATATTTCAAAAATACAAATTGTCACATTTATACTCCAAAGCCCTTATGATGAAAATAACTTATCTAAAGGAACACTATTTTTAAATCTTCCTTTACTGAGAAAATTAAAAAAATAAACAGTGCTAATCCTTAGTTTTGTTCAACATAAATTAAATGAGCATATTCAGATTTTACATATATACATAAAATTCAGATTACATGATTTTAAAAATTTGAGGTCAGCAGCCGGGCAGGTTACAATTGGAAGACACCTGAACCAATATGTCAGGTGCCAAACAATGATCCTTCACCAAAAATTCTTCTTTCATAGTTTAGCCCACCAGCTCTGATCATCTAACTAGATCTCTCTCTTTCTCCACCTTCAACCGAAAACATGGGCTCTTGCTTTCAAGCTTACCTTCTTCTGGGATTACTGACCTCCTGTGTCGGCACTTCCAAATCTTGGGGACTGAAATTGACTGTCCATGTCCTGGGTTATAATGGTAGCAAGCACCCATGGTGCCAAAGGGTGGGGAGCCTGCAGCAAACATGATGGGTTCTCAGGAACGCTGGAGAAGAAGGACCTAGTGGGAAGAGGGTGTACTTCCCCTGCTCCATCGCAGGAGCAACTGGTACAGTGCCATGGGAAGAAACTCCGCCCAGCATGAATGAGTCAACGTTCGGTCCCCACACACAGTGGGCCAGACAGGTCTCACCACCTTACAGTAGTATGAGTGATACCGGTTTTTGTGTGTGTTTTTTTTTGTTGTTGTTGTTTTTTAATGAAAGGCAGGAGGAGAAGGGGGCACAAAGGATGAGATGGTTGGATGGCATCAATGGACATGAATTTGAGCAAACTCCAGGAGATGGTGAAGGACAGGGAAGTCTGGTGTGCTACAGTCCCTGGGGTTGCAAAGAGTTGGACATGACTCAGTGACTGAATGACAACAACAATATTCTGGAAGAGCTTCCTTTTATTTTCTTCTTTCAAGGGCTAGAAGTGATCCTTTTGCTTTTTAAAGACATTTCCAGTTAAACACAGAAACGATTCTTTTTTTAATTTTCAAGTTTTCTATTCAAAACAAAGTCCTCCTATGCTTAGAACTAGTGATTCTGTTTGTCTTCAACATGGGTTAAGAAATTTATTTTCAAATTTTGAAGGCTAAGCTCCTTCCCTGCCTCCATAAAATGACCTTGAATGTAAACCCATACTATGACAAAGAAATTACTGTATAATTATCTTAATGAGACTTCATGTTTGCATCGCATTTTTATCTGAAGAGCTCAAAGCATTTGGCTAACATGGTCTTACTAAGCTTCATGACACCCTGCTCAAGATGGTAAGGATTACTACTATCACATTTAACAGGTGGGGAAACTGAGAGATTAGCACTTAAATGACTCAGTTTGAGGCCACAATGCCACAAGTTTGATTCAGGACTCTGA
This sequence comes from Oreotragus oreotragus, assembly GCA_006410675.1. Lineage (NCBI taxonomy): Eukaryota > Metazoa > Chordata > Mammalia > Artiodactyla > Bovidae > Oreotragus > Oreotragus oreotragus. The sequence goes on from SJYX01014327.1 coordinate 53,067, forward strand.
CCTTGCTTTCCAAGGACATACCTGACTTACCAACAGAGAGCTTCATGTGGAAATGAGAATTCAATTCTCAGAAACAATCTGTTCTGTTCTAAGGCTTTACAGAACATAAAAATAAGACAAATAAAATTTATTTTATGTTCACAAATTATGGCACAGGTGAGAAAAATAGCAGATGTGCTAACTCCAGTCACTTTATTCCTCTCCTTATTGTTTCCAAGGGCCACCATCATCTTCCCCATCAAGGGACTGGGTCACAGATGGTGCTCACTCTCCCCACACTGAATATTTATTCAGCGTGCATTTTTTTCCATGCACTAGGGCAAAGAAGTTGTCAATGATGGCCACCGTGTGCATGTTCATTGTAAGACAGTCACACAGTATGGCATTGTTCAATGTGAAAGTAAAAAAAATCTCATATTGCCACCTCCAGAGGTTACCATTGTTAAATGCAGGGATGTATAAATACACACAGGTAGTGATACCAGACATAATGTTCTCCAGCTTGTTTGATGGTTTTTTAATTTCCCAGCATTCTTTAGTCATTGCCCTTTGTCAGTGCATGTACATCTACATCATTCTTTTAACTGGCTACATATCCATTTTATGGATATATGCACAAGAACACACAAAAATTCACTTACTCAATCCCTTTTTACTGGACATTTGGGTACTTCCTTTGTTTTTCCACCTTATGCATGGTAATAAATATCCTTGTGTGTATAATTTCATGTAATTTTTAAATATTTCTTTTGGATCTACTACCTATCTTTTGGGGGGGGGGGTGCTTCCATGGTGGTGCAGAGGTTAAAGTGTCTGCCTGCAATGTGGGAGACCTGGGTTCGATCCCTGGGTCAGGAAGATCCCCTGGAGAAGGAAATGGCAACCCACTCCAGTATTCATGCCTGGAGAATCCCATGGATGGAGGAGCTTGGTGGGCTACAGTCCACGGGTCGCAGAGTCGGACACGACTGAGCGACTTCACTTTCACTTTCACCTATTTTTTACATGGTCCAGAACTCTTACTTATGAAAATATACATACCATACTACTAGGGACAGAGTAAAGGGACAAAGTAGGTGATTAGTTAATCCCACTAGGAGACTATAAGTAGGAAAAATATGGGAGACCCCTGTAAATTAATGATTACTTAAGAAAGCAGGTTTGCTTAACCACAAAACCAAGTAGGCTTGCTTAGCGACAGAACCATGAGACCTGCCCCTAAACAATCAAACAATGGTGGCATGAGGCCCACGTTGTGCCCAGTGAGCACAATAAGTTAATGATCCCCGGGACATGCTGTCTATACACATAAAATACAATAATGTGAGCACCTAGCTTGACAGTGTAGGGACAAGCAAACTCCCCTGCACAACCCTGAGGAGAAGCTGATGATCTGTCTCTTATACACATCTAGATGTGTATAAGAGACAGCTATAGAATAGGAAACCTAGCTTTCTACTTTTCTTTACATCTGGTTGGGAAAACCCTCTAGCTATTGTAAAGTGCAGTTGGCTCACACTAATTCTTGCTTCACCCAAGGATAAAACTTGGAAAAATCTCCCAGGGTTAATTATTTCTGCTCACTCCATTCCAACTTCTCCCAGAAAAACTGCCTATGATAAAGCAGTTAATAGAGGGAGCATTCATACCGAAGTCCAAATATGACTGTAAGCTGCAAAGACAAATAATACCAGATATGATTTTTTTTTCCCTCAAATAGAAAAGTGAGAAAAGTAGAGACCTTGGATTTAGAAAGGTTACTATTTATCCATTTGGGAAAGTTCATCATCTATAAAATGGAAATAACAGAGATCCTCCAAGAGTTTTGTGAGGATTAAACAAGATGAAATATTTAAAGCACTTTATAGAATACCCAATAAATGGTTGTTAACACTTTTATTACCATCAATACTACTACTATTACTTTTACTACCACAGTGAAATATGGCACTAAAGTCAATGACCCAACTATAAGATAAGTTAATGGATTATACTACAGGGACTGAGAAATATTCTACTTGAAATTAAAGTCAGTCTCAGATCCTGGTATATCATTTATACCTGGAGGAGTAACTGTAGTCTTAGGAGAGAATAGAAGATTTAATTTGGAGACTATTCTAGCACTCAAAGGGGACAAGTCTTTACTAGTAGAATTTCTGGATGATTAATATATGAAAAATGTTTTAACTATTGAGTGTTGGCAAAGAGCTTACTACCCTCCATGAGCTCTCATCAGCAACCCCACCCCCCAACCCTCAAAGAGGGAGAAAGAAAACAAACCCAGGTGCCACTGCTGGAAGCTATACGCCCTCAGATTCTGGCAATAACAACAAAAGCATTTGTAATTTCCTGCCATAAAGAAGACAATGCAGAATCTTCCATCTACTTGAGAGAAATTTAAAATCTGGGGGTTCAAGAAATCATAGCTGCATTTTGATTACTGGCGTTCTGGGAAATACAGAGGCTGTGAGACTTACAAGGTGCATTCAATTCTTGGAGTATTCTTATTTAACTAGGATACGCTTTTGAACTTCTTTTCCCCCAAATGATTTAACCTTGAAAATTGCTGTTGGAAAATCTCAGCTATGGATTGAGCTGAATGTTTGCTTCTTGCACCTGGAGAAATTGTTTGAGTCCACTTCAGAGACAAAAGTTTATAGATTCATAGAAAAAGAAATTAATGTTCTGGAAGTGATTCATACATAAACAATCTTAATTTAATATGTGTTTCACCTACATCTACTAAAAATAGTCATCACACTACAAATAGTGTTTTTGTACCATTCCGATGAGATAGGACACACTTTATACCTTTAAAGGAAGAACCATTAAAGCAAACAATAGTTATAAAACATATTCAGGGTCAAACAGAAAATTAGTGTTTGAAGCAGAAATAAAGTTTGGATTTTCCCTGCACTGAAGTGCCTATCCTTTGTCTATTCTAGGTTGTTGCTGATGGGATGGTAGTGGGGAAGGATAAACAATATTCTCTTTCCTGTTCCTAAACAGAAAATCTTTGCCATCCTAAATCAAAATAATAATATATTGTGAATCTGGACAGACTTTTTCTAAAGCTGATTCTGATTTCGTAAGATGAAACCATATGAATTCTGAGTAAATGGGAATACCTGTGTGTGTATCTCTTTAAGAAATGCTTGTATCACAAAACATAGCTTGCAAACTTAAAATTATTTGATTCATTGCTTAATATCCTCTGTGGGAAACTTTAGCCGTTTCTGTTTTAATTATTAGTTATCTCTAAGCAATTATGATGAAAGAATTTTTTCATTTGCTTTACTAACAACTTTCCTCATAGTTTAGCACTGATTCCATTTGGAAACATTGATAATCCCAAATCTAAAGATAGAGATTCTCAAGGGCATACTAAGAAGTCCGTCTAAAAGGTTACAATGAAACAGAAAAACAGAGATTATGGCATCAACTAAGCACCAGCAGGTAAAGACAAGAGAGCAAACAGAAAAAAAAAAAGGGGGGGAGGGTCAGTATCTCCCTTAAGGCTGAAATTACTTTGTTTTTTACATAACTTATCTTTCCTCGGTAACTTCTCTAATTTGAATATAAAATTAGAAAGTACCCCATTACCACAAAACTTGTTTGATAGGAAAGTGGGAGAGTTCTTGTAGGAAAGAAGAAAGTCAAAACCTCTCACATCCTAACAAGGTCTATATTAAGGTTTAAATATAAAGAGAATTATTTAAACAATGTCTATAATAAGGATTAGATACAAAGTATTTTCACTTACTTTGGCTAAATAATCTAAATTAAATTTATCTGACATCAATACAGCATTTTATTACAGTAACCCATCTTTGAAGAACTCTATAAAAGCTTCATATTTCAAAAATACAAATTGTCACATTTATACTCCAAAGCCCTTATGATGAAAATAACTTATCTAAAGGAACACTATTTTTAAATCTTCCTTTACTGAGAAAATTAAAAAAATAAACAGTGCTAATCCTTAGTTTTGTTCAACATAAATTAAATGAGCATATTCAGATTTTACATATATACATAAAATTCAGATTACATGATTTTAAAAATTTGAGGTCAGCAGCCGGGCAGGTTACAATTGGAAGACACCTGAACCAATATGTCAGGTGCCAAACAATGATCCTTCACCAAAAATTCTTCTTTCATAGTTTAGCCCACCAGCTCTGATCATCTAACTAGATCTCTCTCTTTCTCCACCTTCAACCGAAAACATGGGCTCTTGCTTTCAAGCTTACCTTCTTCTGGGATTACTGACCTCCTGTGTCGGCACTTCCAAATCTTGGGGACTGAAATTGACTGTCCATGTCCTGGGTTATAATGGTAGCAAGCACCCATGGTGCCAAAGGGTGGGGAGCCTGCAGCAAACATGATGGGTTCTCAGGAACGCTGGAGAAGAAGGACCTAGTGGGAAGAGGGTGTACTTCCCCTGCTCCATCGCAGGAGCAACTGGTACAGTGCCACGGGAAGAAACTCCGCCCAGCATGAATGAGTCAACGTTCGGTCCCCACACACAGTGGGCCAGACAGGTCTCACCACCTTACAGTAGTATGAGTGATACCGGTTTTTGTGTGTGTTTTTTTGTTGTTGTTGTTGTTTTTTAATGAAAGGCAGGAGGAGAAGGGGGCACAAAGGATGAGATGGTTGGATGGCATCAATGGACATGAATTTGAGCAAACTCCAGGAGATGGTGAAGGACAGGGAAGTCTGGTGTGCTACAGTCCCTGGGGTTGCAAAGAGTTGGACATGACTCAGTGACTGAATGACAACAACAATATTCTGGAAGAGCTTCCTTTTATTTTCTTCTTTCAAGGGCTAGAAGTGATCCTTTTGCTTTTTAAAGACATTTCCAGTTAAACACAGAAACGATTCTTTTTTTAATTTTCAAGTTTTCTATTCAAAACAAAGTCCTCCTATGCTTAGAACTAGTGATTCTGTTTGTCTTCAACATGGGTTAAGAAATTTATTTTCAAATTTTGAAGGCTAAGCTCCTTCCCTGCCTCCATAAAATGACCTTGAATGTAAACCCATACTATGACAAAGAAATTACTGTATAATTATCTTAATGAGACTTCATGTTTGCATCGCATTTTTATCTGAAGAGCTCAAAGCATTTGGCTAACATGGTCTTACTAAGCTTCATGACACCCTGCTCAAGATGGTAAGGATTACTACTATCACATTTAACAGGTGGGGAAACTGAGAGATTAGCACTTAAATGACTCAGTTTGAGGCCACAATGCCACAAGTTTGATTCAGGACTCTGACCTTGCTTTCCAAGGACATACCTGACTTACCAACAGAGAGCTTCATGTGGAAATGAGAATTCAATTCTCAGAAACAATCTGTTCTGTTCTAAGGCTTTACAGAACATAAAAATAAGACAAATAAAATTTATTTTATGTTCACAAATTATGGCACAGGTGAGAAAAATAGCAGATGTGCTAACTCCAGTCACTTTATTCCTCTCCTTATTGTTTCCAAGGGCCACCATCATCTTCCCCATCAAGGGACTGGGTCACAGATGGTGCTCACTCTCCCCACACTGAATATTTATTCAGCGTGCATTTTTTTCCATGCACTAGGGCAAAGAAGTTGTCAATGATGGCCACCGTGTGCATGTTCATTGTAAGACAGTCACACAGTATGGCATTGTTCAATGTGAAAGTAAAAAAAATCTCATATTGCCACCTCCAGAGGTTACCATTGTTAAATGCAGGGATGTATAAATACACACAGGTAGTGATACCAGACATAATGTTCTCCAGCTTGTTTGATGGTTTTTTAATTTCCCAGCATTCTTTAGTCATTGCCCTTTGTCAGTGCATGTACATCTACATCATTCTTTTAACTGGCTACATATCCATTTTATGGATATATGCACAAGAACACACAAAAATTCACTTACTCAATCCCTTTTTACTGGACATTTGGGTACTTCCTTTGTTTTTCCACCTTATGCATGGTAATAAATATCCTTGTGTGTATAATTTCATGTAATTTTTAAATATTTCTTTTGGATCTACTACCTATCTTTTGGGGGGGGGGGTGCTTCCATGGTGGTGCAGAGGTTAAAGTGTCTGCCTGCAATGTGGGAGACCTGGGTTCGATCCCTGGGTCAGGAAGATCCCCTGGAGAAGGAAATGGCAACCCACTCCAGTATTCATGCCTGGAGAATCCCATGGATGGAGGAGCTTGGTGGGCTACAGTCCACGGGTCGCAGAGTCGGACACGACTGAGCGACTTCACTTTCACTTTCACCTATTTTTTACATGGTCCAGAACTCTTACTTATGAAAATATACATACCATACTACTAGGGACAGAGTAAAGGGACAAAGTAGGTGATTAGTTAATCCCACTAGGAGACTATAAGTAGGAAAAATATGGGAGACCCCTGTAAATTAATGATTACTTAAGAAAGCAGGTTTGCTTAACCACAAAACCAAGTAGGCTTGCTTAGCGACAGAACCATGAGACCTGCCCCTAAACAATCAAACAATGGTGGCATGAGGCCCACGTTGTGCCCAGTGAGCACAATAAGTTAATGATCCCCGGGACATGCTGTCTATACACATAAAATACAATAATGTGAGCACCTAGCTTGACAGTGTAGGGACAAGCAAACTCCCCTGCACAACCCTGAGGAGAAGCTGATGATGGAAACATGATGTCTACTCAAGAAAAACAAGGAAGTTCTTCCCCCCCTCCCCACTTTTCCTTTGATTATAAAACTGTAGCACAGTAAATTCTCAGGATGGGGCACTCTCTTGCCCACCCTCTTGCAAGCTTCACAAGCATCCTATCCTAATAAATCACTTCTTACTTATCTCTCTGCTTCTCACTGGATTCTTTCCATGCTGAGATATAAAGGACTGTGGTACCAGGGGTTCTTTGGAGCCCCTAGTGTGTGCCTGCTCAGTCATGCCTGATTCTTTGTGACCCTATTGACTGTGGCCCACCAGGCTCCTGTCCATGGGATTTTCCAGGCAAGAACACTGGAGTGGGCGGCCATTGCCTTCTCCAGGACCTCATCCCAACTCAGGGACAGAACCCGAGTCTCGCGTCTCCTTGCACTGGCAGGCGGATCCGTCACCCCTGAGCCACCTGAGAAGCCAGAAACGCCACCAGACAGTTTGAGCTCTGGACGCTGAGCTGCTCGTTAAACTGTGAGCCTGCAGCCTGAACGGAAAACTCAGTTTCCCTCTTTCCTCCTCTCACTCTTGGCAGAGGTTTTGGCTTCACCTGCAGGATACTACCCTCTATCCATAGGACCCCAAAAAGTGAACTGGAAAACATTCCATGTGGGGCAAATGGAAGGAGAGCCAGGTGATGCTGTAAGAAAACAATTTACAATGACCCGTCTATGACTCACAGCCTACATTCTCCAAGGCCTTAGTTCAACAGAAATCTAAAACGCGGCTTTTTCCCAACAGATGGAGTGGTAGGTCCTATGTTTTGGAACAAAAAGTATTTTACCAGTAAGACTTAGATCATCTGCCCAAGTTTGAGTGCTCATGTGACTGGATACTTTGTGCCTCTGCTCCCACAGACCACATGGGAGATTCAGGGTTATATGAAATTCAATACTGAAATCATTTCAACATTCTGGATTGCCCATAAAGTGAAAGCCCAAAGGAGTGCATTCCTCCTTCATTTCTAGTGGAATTTACACTAGTGTCTCATCTATTCCCACATAGATATTCTGTTATCTTACTTCCCAATAAAGTACATAGTTGACAGGGATTCCTATTTTAAAAACTGATGAAGGAAAAGAAAAATAGACTTAGAGCCACAAGAAAAATCTAACACATAACTAGGTCACCATCATTTTTTTCCTGTGAGTTCATTTATCTATTTACTTGCTAAATATGGACTGCAAGCAAACAACGTTAGTAAGACACAATTCCTGCTTTAAAGGAGCAGACAGTAGAGTCAGGTGAACAAAACAGGCAAAAAAAAAAGAAAAGAAAAGAAAAATTAACATTCTGGAAGTTCACTAAAGGGTTCCTAGAAACTTTTATAGCTAACTACACAGAGAAGCAAAACAAAACAAAACTGTCTTGCCAACAGAATGAAGTGCAGTGTTTTTGGTCATCTGAAGCCTAAAGGATTCTGAAAAACCCTAAAGGATTCTTCTCATTAAAAAAGTGAATAAGCTGAGACGTGAATATTCTTGTCATATTCCAATTCTATTTGTGTCCATCCCTTCTTAAAATATTGTTGTATTCTCTAAGTTCAAGTAAACAAGTAATTGTGCTCTTCGAGAAGAAAAAAGATGTTTTAATGTAGTCATTTATTAACAGATTTATCCCCCAAAGGTACATACTACAGTGGGAAGGTGAGGTAGCTCAGAAGAGGTTTTATAAAATTAATATGGGTTTTAAAATATACACATTAGGCTCACTCTTTAAATGCTTATCTCACAGTAAATTTCTTCCATGCCATCTAGGTGTCCTGAGTTTATAACACACAACAGGATAAGCAACTAGGTCAAAATCCTGTTATCACCTAAATAGTTCTGCTCAATAATCCAGCAATATGTACACATGCTTAGTTGCTCAGTTGTGTCTGACTCTTTGCGGCCCCATGGACTGTAGTCCACCAGGTGCTCCTGTCCATGGAATTTTCCAGGCAAGATAACTGGAATGGGTTGCCATTTCTTACCCCAGGTAATCTTCCCAACCCAGGGATTCAGTCCAGGTCTCCTGGCATCTCCTGCATTAGCAGTCTTTACCACTGTGCCACCTGGGAAGCACAGCCCAGCAATATTGAAATCTAATGGCCACTAGCAACATACACAGCATGAGAGAGAGCAATCTTAATGTCTCTCTCAAATCCACAAATGCCAAACTGACCCCTACTGGACTGTCCTACTCCAAGCATGCTTCTCCAAAGAGTCAGGAACTAGAGTCTTTGTTCTACTTGCTGCCATAATTTTGCTACATAATCTAAAAGGAGAGGAAATTGCTGATATTTCTTATATGTAGGGATGGTAAAAGACTGGCATGGTATAAGCTCTCTAATTTAATAAGGGAAACTAATTATTTATTTAGCATGTGCTATGTACCAGGGGCTTCCCAGGTGGCTCAGGGGTAAAGAATCTGCCTGTCAATACAGGAGATGCAGTTCAGGAAGATTCCCTGGATGCCCCGGGCAAAGGAAATGGCAATCCCCTCCAGTATTCTTGCCTGGGAAATCCCATGGACAGAGAAGCCCGGCAGGATACAGTCCACTGGACTGCAAAAAAGTCAGACACTACTGAATGACTAAACAATAACAAGGTACCCAGACACTGAGCCAAATGCTTTCCAGATGTTGCTCTAAATTCTAGATCCAGGAGATAAGCCTCATCCTTACCACATAACATGAGAAAGTAGGAGTAGGTCCACAAAGGAAGAATGAGTACTATTACTGGACAAAGGGGAAATGTGGACAAAGGATACCGTATGGGAAAGCACACTGCAGCCGACCATAAACATGCTTACACTCAGACAAGAGTCAGAGGGAGTCAGCTTCCGACTCTGCTGTTACAGCGTCCCTGTACCACTCATGGCTTCCGACCAGTGAAGGCACCTCTCCGCACACTTCACCGCCTCCGTCATTTGCTTCTGCATCAGCAATGCTTTCCATGGCTCCCCTACGGGGCAGGAGGATGCCATACAGTGGCTTTTTGACATGGCACTTGGGGCTGACTGGGATTCTTTAAAGCTCCCTGATCCTGCCATGTAGCCAGGGTGGAGACTCACTGGAGTATAAAAGATTTTGGTCTTCACCATCAACACACCCAAAGAGTGCTTAATTCTTAGAGTATCTGCTTGTGTGTACCAGGTCGCTTCAGTCATGTCTGACTGTGACCTTTAGCCTGCAAGACTCCCCTGTCCATGAGATTCTTCAGGCAAGAATACTAGAGTGTTTTGCTATGCTCTCCTCCATGGGATCCTTCTGGCCCGGCGATGGAACCTGAATCTCTTACATCTCCTGCACTGGCAGGTCGGTTCTTTACCACTAGCATCTAGTCTAATAATCTGTGTTCTGAAAGACAGATCTGAGATGGTTGCTTCCCTTTTCAGAAACTGATCCACAAAGTTTGGAGGGCGAGGGAGTAACATCCATAAATCAGACACTGGACTCAACAGCGCTCTTCTGCCCCCACCTCATTATGTCCTTGCACCGTGTCAACTCAGTACTAGAGAGAAGGACAAAAGTGGGCTTAGTTTTTATTTCTTAGATTTTTAGGGGGTGAGGAGGAGAAGCAAATAATGGGGCAAGGGAAATTGTTAGAGCTCCCATGTACCTATCTCATCTACTGAGGCTCTGACTTTGAAATCAGAAGTGATGTAATGAGGTTATATCGCTGGAATATACCAAATGCCTTCTCAATCCCACTTCTGCCCTATCAAAGGATTCTGAGATAATTTAAAGGGACCAAGTTTCCCTGTATCACTGTTTTTCTAAAACAGCATGACAGCAGTGTGCGTGCGTGCTAAGTCACTTCAGTCATGTCCGACTCTGCAACCACTAGGCTCCTCTGCCCATGGGATTCTCATGACAGTATGACACCCTACGATAAGATTATAGCCAGGGAGGTCACATGCTTTGGTGGAATGTAAAATTTAAATCCATGATCCAACACTGACTACCTATAGGTAATCAGCTTAAGAAAGTAAACCTAAGCCTAAGTTTTATCATCCATAAAATGGAGACAACAAATAACCTTTCTCAAAGGCTCCTGAAGGCTTTAGAAATACACAGAAAGCATCTGACATGTAATCAGTTGTCAATAATTGTTAGCTATTACATTTGGGAAAGAAATTTTCTTTTAAAATCCAATCTTGAAGATTAGCGCTGAATGAAGAAAGTTAAAGTCTTCCTGGACTGTAAATACGAAGAGACTAGGACTGTGAATATAAATGAATATTCAAAGGAAATATCAAGTGGGGTTTAGAGATCAATAACGTCTGCTGTCCAAACAAATAGTTCTTGAATTTAAATATATAAATTATAGCTAATTGAGCATAAGAGGGACTTTCCTGGTGGTCCAGTGAAGTTCATTAAGAATCCACCTGCCAGTGCAAGGGACATGAGTTCAATCCCTAGTCCTGGAAGATTCCAAATGCCACGGGACAACGAAACCCATATGCCACAACTGCTGAGCCCACGCAGCTCACCTACTGAAGCCCACGCACCCTACAGCCCGTGCTTGGCAACAGGAGAAGCCACTGCAATGAGAGGCCTGCAAAGAGTGGCCCTGCTCGCTGCAACTAGAGAAAGCCTGCACGCAGCGACAAAGACCAGCCCAGATAGTTCAGTCCAGTTCAGTCGCTCAGTCCTGTCCGACTCTTTGCAACCCCATGAACCGCAGCGCAGCACACCAGGCCTCCCTGTCCACCACCAGCTCCCGGAGTCCACCCAAACCCATGTCCATCAAGTCAGTGATGCCATCCAACCATCTCATCCTCTGTTGTTTCCTTCTCCTCCTGCCTTCACTCTTTCCCAGCATCAGGGTCTCTTCCAATGAGTCAGCTCTTGATAAAATTAAATAAATAAATAATTTTAAATAAGTAAAATAAATGAGTATAAGATAGGCTCAAAGATGTATTATGTAATGTAGGACATATAGCCAATAGTTTGTAATAACTGTAAATGGAACCTTTAAAATTGTATAAAAAAATTAAAAAACATTTTTTTAAGAAATACTGTTAAATGTTAGAGGCAAACTGATCATCATAAAAAGTACAGATTTTTAGGGCAGTAAAATTATTCTGTAAGATACCTTAATCATGGCTATGTATCATTATACATGTGTGCAAACCCATAGATTGTACAACACCAAGCATGAACTAAGGTAATCTGTGGATTCTGGGTGATCATGAGGTATCAGAGTAGGTTAATCAATTGTAGCAAATGTCCCCCTCCAGTGGGGGATGCTGGCAGTGGGGAAAGAGGCGGTACATGTGGGAGGGCAGCAGGTTAATGAGAAACCTATCTTCCCCTTGATTTTAATGTGAACTTAAAATTTCTCTAAAAAACTGTCTGGAAAAAAGGTTCAGTACTAAAAGCTGTTACATGTCAGAGGCAAATATGCAATTAATTAATTATAGTTAAAAAGTAAGAATAGGGTTCATTAACTGACAAACAATTCATAGGTGAAATCTTTGTTAAAGCTCCTACAGCTTTAGTGGCCGAGGCTGTCTTCATGTGTTTATCAAGGAAGTGTTTCATTACAATTAAACATCTAAATGTTTAACTTCCTAAGTACAACCGATTGGTTATGTATATAGCCCATTGAAAAATGCCAGATTTCTTCCTAAAAACCATCTCTTTTTAATAATCCATGGTTAAAGGCTCTCCTTTGCAATAAGTTACTAAGCTGGGACAGCTGCTTCTAAAGATCTGTATACGAGACAAAAATAAGAATAATACCAACCTCACAGTGCAATTCAGAAAAATCAGATTAGATAGCATCGATGAGAGCGTTTTACAAATGATAACACACCATGTAAATGTTATGTTTTTGCAGCTGCTGCTGCCGTAACTGCTGACTAAAAGGAGTTTATCCCTGGTCATAAGGAGCATTCATTCTCATTAGAGACACTGGGTGTGATTAAGCACCATGAAGAAATATTGTATAAACAGTTCTAGATTCAGAGGAGGACAAGACGGTGGAATGATCGAGGAAGTAACACCTTGAAGGAGACAGGGTGGGGGTGTCCACCTCACCGATGGGCAAGACTTGGATGGAGAAGAAGTAGGCGAGTACCATGGACAGGCAGTGTGAAAAGCAGCACAGAATATTCACAAATAATAGAATCCTTGAGGCACACAGTCTGTGCCAGGGAAGTGAGTATGAGATAAAGCTAGACAGGAAGGTGGGCACAGATGATCGAGGGTCGACGCCTAGAATGTCCAGAGTTCTTTCAAGACATCTACCCTACATCTACTCTTATTCACTGAGTATGTATATTATGCATATTCAACGTTATCATATATCAACCTCTAAAACTCATTAAAAAGGTCCATGAATCTCACGGAGGGTTCTTACACCACTTCTGTTCACTCTGCAGCAGGTCTGAGACAGAAAGGGAAGAGCAGGAAATGGGCTAAAAACAGCCGCAAACCCTGGCAGCATGCCCAGACTGGAGGCAGTTCAGCAGACAGGAAGGGAAGGCAAGAAAGGAGCCATGTAGGCTGCAGGCAGGTTGGAGCAGAGACCAGGGAAAGGGAGGAATACAAATGACTGTAACCACCAATTTGCAGGGGTGTGAAACCTGAACTCTTCTGGGTCCGCCTTCCTGGAGAGTCCTCTGGCTCCGAAACTTTGGGAAGGAAAACTGATACCCATAAATAACTGGCTGTGTAAGTGCAGAGTGGGATAAACACTTCATCTTGATTAAAGGCAAAGTGGTTTTTCTGACAAAGAAAAACTGTGACTGGCTGACTTTGCAGAGAGGTTACCTACATGGTTACATGTGGGAGTTCGAGAAAATTGCAAGATGCATGTTGTAAAAAGATTTGTGGAGCATTAGGAGCTGGGTGGGGAGAGGCAAACAAAATACAGTCCTGTCAACAAGGGGCAAAGAGGAGATTTGACATCTTCAGTTCAGTTCAGTTCAGTCGCTCAGTCATGCCCGACTCTTTGTGACCCCATGAATCGCAGCACGCCAGGCCTCCCTGTCCATCACCAACTCCTGGAGTTCACTCAAACTCATGCCCATCGAGTTGGTGATGCCATCCAGCCATCTCTTCCTCTGCCGTCCCCTTTTCCTCCTGCCTCCAATCCCTCCCAGCATCAGAGTCTTTTCCAATGAGTCAACTCTTCGCATGAGGTAGCCAAAGTACTGGAGTTTCAGCTTTAGCATCATTCCTTCCAAAGAAAACCCAGGACTAATCTCCTTTAGAATGGACTGGTTGGATCTCCTTGCAGTCCAATGGACTGTCAAGCATCTTCTCCAACACCACAGTTCAAAAGCATCAATTCTTCGGTGCTCAGCTTTCTTCACAATCCAACTCTCACTTCTTACGTTCCCTCAAATAGGTAGGAGGTCAAGCTGGATCTGCTTTCCTTTGGGACTATGGTCTCAAAATGAATCAAATGATTGGCTGGACCATCATTAACCAACCACAAATAGCCACTGTTTTCAGTAATGCCATGGTCAACACTCATCTAGGTCCAACCCAAACCCTGAGACCTCCTAACAATGCGATTCAGTCCTCACATGGACCATCAACTTAAACCAGTCTCAAGGGAGGGGCCAGAACAACTAATATGCTGAGTTAGTAAGTGAATCCAAATAGGTTAACAAAATAATGAAACAAATCACTATTGCTTACTAAATGAAATCCAAGTGTAACCGTCTCTATTAAAGAGAATAAAGATTTTTTCAAACACTTGTGAACCTTTTAAAATAGAAGCCAAATCTGCGAGTATCCTAAAGTGACTCAACCAGGATAAAAGTGGAAATGAAAATATTTTCAAATCAAATGCAGCTCCATTCCCACCAAAACTCCCTTCTCATTCACTTGATCAAGCTCCCCATTGGGGCTGTGGAGCTTCCTCCTTGGATGTAGGCTATGCCGAACCCAGGAGATGATTTCAGAAAGGTCTTATTATAGCAATGCTTACAAGGATGCTGATGCTAGGTCCACTAGCAGTGTCTGTGGAGAAGTAGGTGCCACAATTCCAAGACCCTCTCCTCAGGTCTCCTGAAGATAAAAAGGATGTGCCGCAGAGTGATCTCACACCTCTGCTCATTCGAGAGGAGGATCTGGAGAGAAAAGGAGAAGAGGCAGCAACAGGACAGGAGGAGAGAGAGAAAATGAGAGAAGCAGATGATGGCAGAATGCCCAGACATGGAGGCAGAATGCCCAGACATGAAGGCAGGTCTGGAGGCAGAAGAAAGGGAATAAGGAAAGATGGAGGCTGCAGGCTTGTTGGAACAGAATCCAGGAAGGAGACAGAAGGAAGAAGGAAGAGGAGGAAATGGTGATGGGACCAAGACAGAAGCATAACGGGAGTAGGATGGGGCAACAAGGATAGCAAACAACGTGCCCTGGAAAAAGAGAGTAAAGGGCAGATTAGTGAACAACTAAAGACCACAGTTTCAAACAACCACGGAGACAGGCCATGAGAAGTAGGTCGAAGGAAAATCTGGTCATGACCGTTACTTAGACAAGACCAGCAATGAGGGGTCTGATTCTTGACCATTGATTCTTGAAGGGTCCTAAAGAGTAACCAGTCTCTGTCTGTAGTCCCATAGCCTTCTGTTTGCTCATCAGTGAAAATGTTCTTCCACGTCCTAAGTGGAGAATTTATGTTACTGTGATATTTCAAGGTCCATTTATAAAACATCTCACTGAAGTTATCATGGTCATTACACTAAGGCATCGTATTTTATATAAGGACATATTGTAAAGCTCGAGTAACACAACTCTCAGTGAAAACAGCAATTAGACAACACCACAGTGCAAAGAGCTACTAGAATTTTAGAGCAAGAATTGAAATTACTTAGTGAAATTTGGAAACTGTCAGTCATAAATAAGTGCTTTACACATAAATAAACTGTCTTTTTTTTTTCAAATGAGAAAAGATTAGTAAACTACTCATCTTAACTAAACTGTTCCCTAGTGGCTCAGATGGTAACGAATTTTCTCACAATGCAGGAGACCTGGGTTCGATCCCTGGGTTGAGAAGATCCCCTGGAGAAGGGAATGGCAACCCACTCCAGTATTCTTGCCTGGGGAATTCCATGGACAGAGGAGCCTGGCAGGCTACCGTGCATGGGTCTCAAAGAGTCAGACACGATTGAGTGACTTAATACTGCTGCTAAGTCGCTTCAGTTGTGTCTGACTCTGTGCGACCCCATAGACGGCAGCCCACCAGGCTCCCCCATCCCTGGGATTCTCCAGGCAAGAACCCTGGAGTGAGTAGGGTGCCATTTCCTTCTCCAATGCATGGAAGTGAAAAGTGAAAGTGAAGTCACTCAGTCGTGTCCAACTCCTAGCGACCCCATGGACTGCAGCCTACCAGGCTCCTCCATCCATGGGATTTTCCAGACAAGAGTACTGGAGTGGGGTGCCATTGGAGATATAAAAGATAAAACATCTTAACTGAGCTGAAATAAATGTAAAGCTGGAGTAGCAGTGTGTATGAATAACCATGGTGAGATCACTGCAACTCTATTTTTAAAAACTCAGTAACTGTCAGAGATTTCTCAGTATCTGTGCCATGCCTCACGACTAAATGGAAATACTTCTTGTTTCCAACATACCTTTCAACTGTTAGGTCAAATCGACACTTTCTTAGGTCTACTTCGTGGCATGCGTTATTCTAGGCACTCCCACATGCATGACCTCATCTGGTCTCTCAACGGCCTACTGCAGTAGGCGTTATTATCCCAATTTTCCAGATGGGGAGACTGATGCTTGGGGCGGTTAAGGTCACACAGCTGGGAGCTGGCAGAACCAGGATGCAGATTCAGGTCTCTGACTTCAAGTCTAGCACTTTCTGTAAGATACCAGGCTGCCTCTGTTCCTATCTCTGGCCAGAAAGGAGTTGACTAGCATCCAGAAGGTAGGATGCTGGAATGTAAATGTTATCTTCTTATGCATCTACAAGCATGTCAAATATTTTACAATAAACATATATAGAGAGTAATGGAAGGGACTGAATTATGCTCCTCTAAATTCATATGTTGAAGCCCTCACCCCTGTGCCTCAAAATAGGATGGTATTTAGAGAGGGGACCTTTAAGAGAGGATTAAGTTTAAAAGAGGTCATTGGCATGGGGCCTAACACAATATGATTGGTGTTCTGATAAGAAGAGATAAGGACACACCAGAGGCACACAGGTGCACAGAGGGATGGCCGTGTGAAGAGGCAACAGGACCCCGGCAGGCATCTGCAAGCCGAGGAGAGAGCCCTGAGGACATCACTCCTGCCAGCACCTTGATCTTGGCTTCCAGCCTCCAGAACTGCGAGAAGAAACTGTCTGCTGTTTAAGCCACACAGCCTGCAGCATTTTGTTATAGCTCCCAAAGCAGACTAACACAAGTTTCTGCGATGTGCCACACACTGTGCCCGTGCAAGAATGCTACAACAAGTAAGACAGGGTCCCCACTCTCAGGAGTGTGCAGTCTTGTAGGGGCTTCTCAGAAGCAAACAATTAACATGAACAGAGCAAGGTAAGTACTACAGAAAGGGCAGGTGCCGAGTGCCAGCGGCACGTGAGACGCTCCTATAGTCTGATATGTGGTGTGTATGTTGTTGTTCAGTTGTTAAGGGCTCTCTGACTCTTTGTGACCCCATGGACTGAAGCACGCCAGGCTCCTCTATCCTCCACTATCTCCTGGAGTTAGGATGGGGCAGCAAGACTTTAAAGAAGGTGATGTCAAAGAAGAGATATAAAAAGATTTTCCCTTATATCTGGAAGAGCCTCCACTTTCCATTGACCAAAAATCTTTCTATTCTTGATTGCAATTCCCCCAAATTCAGAAAACATTCCTCTTATGCCAATCAGCTACTGCTCTGCTAGTATTTTGTTTCTACCTCAAAAACTAAGGACCTTAAGTACTTAGGTCCAAGAACGGGCTTTATGAAAGTATTTGAAATGGAAACAAAATTTTAGATGAAAAGTTGTGTGGTGCACTAGTCTCTGATAGTAAAGACTGACACAACTTAAAAATTTAAGAAACGAGTAATTTAAAAAATTATGGTGAAGAAAATCAATTTTGTATAGTTTATTTCAACCTAAAGAAAATATGAATTTTGTTTAAAAAATTATGGTGAATTTATTCAGTGAAATATACGCAAATATTAAAGTTGATCTTAAGAATATTTAAGGGCATGGGAAAAGTTGTGATACAATGTAAACTCATAATTTTGTTAATATAGATATGCAGTTTTAAAAGTTCAAAATATTAAGTGGCTACTCAGGCCTACTTATAAAACTGATGCAGCTTTAATTATCAATTTTTAAAATAATTTCTGTTTCCAAAGTTTTCTAGAATTATAAATATAATTACTATAATTATATATATACACACACTCATACATTTTGTAATGAGAGAAAAGAAATATTTTTTTTCCCAGAAGGCTTGGGAAATTATCTGATTCTTTCAACCACACTATTAGAACCAAACTACCCACATTAGCTCTATCATATATCAACAAACTGTTATCACTTTAAAAGCTGACACTTGTACTGAGAAAACCTAGATCCAAATGTTGGTTCCATCTCTTACTAGCCGTATTTCTCAAAGGAATTTGCTTAAATTCTGGGCCTCAATTTCTTCAGCTTTGAGGCAAATAATAATTGCAGGGGCCATCACAGGATAGGTGGGAAGATCAAATCAGATGTGTGGGAAAGTACACTGCAAACTATGAAAAGCTAGAGCAAAATGAGGATCAGGAGGGTTATTATTTTTACTGACTTATACTGTGCTATTTCTGAACAAGTCAATGTCAGCTGAAGATGGAAATAGGTTTTGAAAAACCTCTAATCATAACTGGTCATCAATGTATGTGTTCAGTGCGTGTCAGTGTGGCCCAGACAACATTAGGTAGACTTTTACGGGGCAGCAGTCACATGTATGCCATACAAATTCTCATAGTCTGTAAATGGAATACACAAGTGCCAACCCCAGGGAACACCCTCCACAGACACACGACCAATGTGTGTGTTATACGGGCAGAAGATAAGGCATTCTAAGTCACCTCCTCAAAGCAACTGCCTGAGTGGCCAGAAAGCCAGGTCACCAGGAAAACCGTGAAGGCTGGCAGGTCAGAGCTTGGACAAACGGGCAAGATGCAGTCAACATTTAATAGGTAAAAGCCCCCTGGGGGTAATCCAGCTTCAAGTGACAGAAACACCTCTACGGTAACGCCAACTGTTATTTAAATAGATGTGAGCACAGCTCTTTCAGATCCCAGGAGAAAAACACAGATCTGGCCAGATTTAGCATACTCTCAAGATTTTCACAGACCCTCTCAGAAAGAAGTAATGGAGGTAAGGACATCCAGGCCCGCAGAAGTGCCCTGTGATGACCTCTGGCATCCAGGGCCATCGTCCAGACCAAGGAGGCAAGGACCTGCAATCACATCTTCCATAGCTGGGTCAGAAGAAGGCAGTCTAGAGTTCTCTTTTTCTTCTTTCTTCCCCACCACCACTACCTCTCTAGCTTTCAAACTTCCCCTCCTCCCTTTTCTACTTTTCTCTCCCTCTTTCTTTCCTGGCTATGAATACTTTTTTCAATTCTGATAGTCCCAAACGCGAGCAGCTGAATATTGTCAATAAAACGACACTTCTCCAAAATTATTCCACAGCTTCAGCGTCTCCAGCTAAGATGACATTCTCCTTCCTGCTCTTCCATACTCTGTTCAGAAGAGGTAGGTGTCTCATAGTTTTTTCTTTTTTCTTTTTTTTTTTTAATATCAAAGCAGTTTTTGAAAAAAATTACTGCTTAATTTGTCTTTTGGGAGGCAGTGAATGAAAATGGGGGCAACAAACATAAAAGCAACAGGGGCCTGAGGATAGTTTCCTGCTGTTGCTGCTGCTAAGTCGCTTCAGTCGTGTCCGACTCTGTGCGACCCCATAGACAGCAGCCCACCAGGCTCCCCAGTCCCTGGGACTCTCCAGACAAGAACACTGGAGTGGGTTGCCACTTCCTTCTCCAATAGTTTCATGCTACATAGTTCTATTTCCTTTTCACTTTATGATGGAATCATCATAACCAGTGATAACTGGTAATAAATAGGCAGAAATTTAAAGGAAGACTGTAGTGTTCATCTTTTTTCTTGAGATTCTATCTTGACCCATGGCCGTCAAGTCAGCTGGTCCTTCTCAGGCCTCAGCACATAGGCTTCAAGGGTGCAGAAGCTGCCTGTGTGCAACTGGGTATCCAAAGGAGATCTTCTATCACTGCCTAAGGCAGCCTCATTGTGTCATTTGGAAAAGGAGCCATAGACCAGAACTGGCATGATACACACACATTACTCCCAGGGTACTCATCACACCTAAGAGCAGAGGATACCTTGGCAACGGGAATATCCAAACTGGGAGCTTCTCAGTTCATCATTCTTCTTGGTGGCATTATCATAAAAAGAACTTCTGGGGCCCTGGAGAGCTATTTTCTAGGAATCCCTTTAATTTCCTTTGCTAACTCCCAGTTCTTCCATCACTGTCTCCAGCTCCTCCCACATGATGTCTTGCCCAGATCTGCAGCTCCCACACTACACTCTCTAGGTATTTCCACAATAATCCAACCTGCAGTAGCCCAAGGGGCTTAGTCTGTGAGCACACACCCCCCTCTACTGGACAAAACACTAAGACACACACACAGTTGGGAAAGGATCACAGAATTCTCCAGTACAGACATCCAATGCGCTACCCTCACTTTGCACAGGAGAAAGACGTGACAAAAACCAACAGAATCACAGAAGGAACTGAAGGCAAAAACTCTAACTCTGCACCATTGTTATCCTGTGCTCTTCAACGGTTCAACTCACAAGAACAGACGACTGCATGACTGAGTTCATGGAGGTCTCCGACTTGAAACCTCCAAGGTGCAGCCATCAATGAAGAGGCAAGGTATTGGCTGAAAGAGCCCTGGGCTGGGAGGCAGAGGAGCTGGTCTCTAGTTCCCGTTCTAGCATCTACAATCTCTGTGATGCTAAGCAAGACATGTAAAAGTCTCTGGGCTCCTCTGCCCTCGTGTGAAAGAGTTAGAAGTGAAAGAGTTAGAAGAGATGATCTCTAAAGGAGTCTCTCACAGTGTGAACCCATAAAGTCTATAACTGTACAGAAGCAGGTGAAAGAGCACAAACAGGATTCAAGAAATAGAGGAAAAATGCATTCACCGGAATGCTGAAGACCCCATCCTAATCCTGAGTCTGGGAACTAGCTAAGTGACCATAGGAAAGTCACTTCATTTCTCTGGAGTCCTGTCTTTGGCATAAGTATGAAGCTAGATGATCTCAGCAGGAAGATTATAGCTTCTCAACCTGCAAGTTTCTACAATTACGAGTAATGATAACTAGGCACTGATGCTTTCTTCAAAGGATCCTGAAGCCATGGGGGTGTGTTTATACATCTTTGGATAAAGGAGGGAGCCATTAACCTTCTACTTGTTTTATAATAAGTATAGCTAAGAATAAATACATCAAACTTCTTGTTTAGAGTTCAGAAGAGCTCAAGCAAATACGCTTCCTTCCAACCAGTACAGTGGACAAGACATGATTCCAAGGCACTACCATCAAATCCCAGAGCTTATATGAGCCATGCTACAAAACAGCAAGGAAGCCACTGCTTTCTGTGAATGATTGTGTGCTTGCATACTCAGTTGCTTCAGTCTTGTCCAACTCTTTGAAACACTATGGATGGTAGCTCTCCAGGCTCCTCTGTCCATGAGATTCTCCAGGCAAGAATACTGGAGTGGGTTGCCATGCCTTCCTCACCCAGGAATCGAACCCAAGTCTCCTGTCTCTCCTGTACTACAGGCGGATACTTTACCCACTGAGCCACCTGGGAAGCCTCTGTGAATGATTACGTAGACCTAATAAGTTATCCTTGGAAGAAAAGCTATGACCAATCTAGACAGCATATAAAAAGCAGAGACATTACTTTGCCAACAAAGGTCCATCTAGTCAAGGCTATGGTTTTTCCTGTGGTCATGTATGGATGTGAGAGTTGGACTCTAAAGAAAGCTGAGTGTCAAGGAATTGATCTTTTGAGCTGTGGTGTTGAAGAAGACTCTTGAGAGTCCCTTGGACTGCAAGGAAAGCCAACCAGTCCATCCTAAAGGAAATTAGTCCTGAATATGCACTGGAAGGACTGATGTTGAAGATGAAACTCCAATACTTTGGCCACCTGATGAGGAGAACTGACTCATTTGAAAAGACCCTGATGCTGGGAAAGATTGAAGGTGGGAGGAGAAGAGGACGACAGAGGATGAGGTGGTTGGATGGCATCACCGACTCAATGGACATGAGTTTGAGTAAACTCCAGGAGTTGGTGATGGACAGGAAAGCTTGGCAGGCTGCAGTCCACGGGGTCACAAAGAGTCAGACATGACTGAGCGACTGAACTGAACTGAACTGAACTGAATAAATTATCAAACCAGATCACTAGTTCTATTCATTTTAAATGGGGTTGTAGGAATTGACACAAAGTTTAAAAGAAGAGTTGAAATCAAGCAATGGTAAGGATGTTTGGGTGGCCTGAATATGGCTCTGGAAGCAGAGGGAAAGGGTGGTACTGAGCTAAGAGTTCCAGCTCACAGCACCCCAAACCATGCAATAAATAATACAAAAAGAGTGTGCTTGCCACACATGTGCAGTTAGTAAACAAGTTCTCTAGCGGCCTCAGCAGCCTACCATGCACCTGGCTACTCTCATCCAGGTTTTTGGGATCCACTGAGGACATTAGGGAAACAGCAGTGGCTGGAGAAAGCTTCATGGCCAACTGCTGGACTGTTGGCCACAAGGTCAAGCAGAAGCACACTGAAAGGAAACGAAACCTGTGGCCCTGGAAGAACTGCTTGACCCTTCTGACATTCAGTTATCCTGCTTGTCCTAAAAACACCTCAGAAAGGAAATACATTTGAGTCACAATGCTTTACACTAAAATAAAGGTAGCCTGTGCATTTGAAATATCTTGTTTGCCAAGTTTTTACCTTCAAATTACCTTCCGATGCTCCCCCCTCTTCTTTTTGATCCCTTAAAGAATTTTTTTTGATTTAGTTTTTATTTTACATTGGAGTATAGTTGATTTACAATGTTGTGCTGGTTTCAGGTGTATAGCAAAGTGATTAAGTTATACCTATAAATGCAAAGAGTCGGACACGACTGAGCGACTGAACTTAACTAATAAACATATCTATTACTTTTCAGAATCGTTTCCCATATAACTTATTACAGAGTATTGAATAGAGTTCCCTGTGCTATACAGTAGGTCCTTGTTGATTATCTATTTTATATATAGTAGTATATATATATGTCAATTCCAAACTGCTAATTTATCTGCCCCCCCCCACTTTTCCCAAGGAATTTTTTAAAGAATTAAAATCCAAACAATGTGCTATTTGACCCATACACACCAAGACCAATAAGCGCTTTAGATGTTAAAGAAACTACTTACTATTTGAGGACCCTGTCCTAGAAGTTTCTCAACATATTTTTCATTTTTAAAGGCCAGTGTCAAGTTTTGAGAATTTTTAGAATTGCCTCCCTTTCCTTAAATCCTCTTTTGTAGGGATGTGTCCTTGAAAAATCAGAATATTGATTTTAAATGTTGGTACAAACTGAACACCAGTAGGAAGATCTCATTGGAAGATAAGCAGAGCAAAGAATAACCCAGTTAGGGAGGAGAATGCGTGCTCTGTCGGCCTTCCCTGGTGCCGCTTCTCCTTGGCATCAAGCAGGAAAGACTCTTTTCACACCTGACACAAGCCTGTACTGTCCTTCTGAAATATGAGAAAGCAATTCCCTGAGGAACAAGGAGGCTTCTTGGCAGAGGTGAGTGAAGCTGAGAAGCTGAAAAGCTTAGCTGCAGTAAGAAGTGACTCTCTCCATGGAACAGTATTGCAATCAGTTACTTTATCTTCCCAGGGTGATGCAATAGTTTATATTACTTAAAACTGGACAGAATTTTCATGGTGCTCTATATACTGATATTAAGTTCCTCTGCTATGGACCATAAAAACGTGGAGCTGACTTGGGCTCTATAACTGCCTGAGGTGCCTCATTTTTGCCCATCACACACAGGCCCTGCAAACATAGGACAGAATTTACTGATGACTTTATATCGGGTCCTCACCTCTGTAGGATGGATATGAGCTCTATAAGAACAGGGATTAGCTTTTAATTTTGGTCTGTTTTTCTCCACTGCTATGTCCACGCTACCTAGAACAGTGATGAACCCATGATAAAGTATTCAATCAATGTTGTTGAATGAACAAATGATTTTTGAGTGCCTCCCAGATATAAATACAAATAACCACAGTGACAGAGCTGTGTCCACTGTCACAGTTCAGAGAAGAGGGGCCCATGGCCCACAGGGGACATAGCAATGTGGTGAAGCGGGAGGACAGGTGACTCAACACCAAGTCTTCCCTGTGCCATTTACGTAGCAAGTTACCCTCTCTGAGTTCCAGTTCCATCCCCATTCAAAGGGAGCTGAAACTCCCTGCCTCGGGAACAGGACTGTCAGGAATCACACCACAAGCACATAGTCTTGAAGAGGTTGAAATCTCTTGGGAATGTACAAAAAATACACCTTTTATGCACACATAATGTGCATCCACATAGACGAGGACAGAAGCATGAGCATAAACCAAGATGGAAGGGTTTGGGAATCATTTAAAATAGGAATAAAAAGTACCCCCTTCTCAGTCTCTGGAATAGATCGTAAACTGCTGCTTCCTAATTGTACACGGTGAACTTTTAGGATGAACATGTCTAAGCAATTGATTTCTTTGATGAACAATTTTATAGTTATTTCCTTCTGAAACCAGAGCAAGGGTCATATTAAGGGTTCCACACTGTTTCAGATTCAAAATTTGGGAAGGTGCATACATTGCTGTCAAAAGAGTGCTTTCTCTCTGATTCTTAACATCTACGTTAAATGCAGTTTATCTGCTACACTGAATGCAACTCCCTTAAATCTTTTCTGGGACAAAGTAGGAAAAAAAATGATTTAAACCAAGAAAAGACAGAAACTTATCAACCCGTTTCATGGGGGCTTTTATGAGGCTCTGACGATAACGCACATGAACATTCTGTATAAGCAATCACGTGTACCCACAGAGGTGACTGCAGTTGGTGGTTCCTGTCCTCAGCTCTCTTTAGCCGATTCCACCCTTGCCTTCTCTGCTGCAGTGAGCTCCTTCGCCGTCACTACCACCCTGCACCGAAGTTGCTCTCCGTCTTCCGGGTGAGAGGCAGAGACAGGCAGGGTAGGAGTTTCAGAAGCATTCCAGAATTCTACCTTTTTTCTCTCTGCCCATTTTGAATGAGAAGGGATAGCTCCACATTTCAAAGAAGAAAAAGAAACCAACATGATTCTGAACTAATGTTGGTCCCAAAGACTGAGTATGGCACCAATCAGAAAAGCCCTCGATTCATGAGCCCAAGGGCAATGTTTACTGATGGACATGCCCTAGCATCCAACATTTCTTCCCAGGAAAGGAAAGAATCAGAGGAATCAGAGGATATTTGGTCATAGTCCACTCCAGAAATTAATGTCCCTAAATGGCAATCCACTCCAGTACTCTTGCCTGGAAATTCCCTTGGATGGAGGAGCCTGGTAGGCTACAGTCCATGGGGTTGCAAAGAGTCAGACACGATTGAGCGACTTCACTTCACTAAGGGTAGACAAAGCATTTCCTTCCCATGTACCATGTGAGATGCTCACGCACTTCTTGACACTGGGGAGTGACTTCTCCATGTGATCGGGGTCTTCGGGAAAGTAGCGGAGCCCCAGTACTGCAGCCTCTTAAAGGACCACCCCCCCCCCCAGCCACATGGCCTACTCAGGAGCGTGCTCTACTGTGCTGGTTGCAGTTTCCCATTCCCTTCCCTGCCACCAGTGACAGAAGGGCCAGGAATGAGAGAGGCTGATGAGGGACAACAGTGGCAGCCAGTCAGATCCAGGTTTAACTCAGTTCTGCCATTTACTGGCTGAGTGACTCTGTAATTGGCTTTCCTTAACTTTCTGTCCCTCATCTGTAAAATGGGGATAATAGCTATTGTAGAGATTGTGGCTTGAATTAAAAGTAATATTTATCAAGCATCCAGTTCAGTGGTTGGTGCTGAGTAGTATTAATCACTCAGTCATGTCCGACTCGTTGTGACCCCAGGGACTGTAGCCAGCCAGGCTCCTCTGTCCATGGAATTCTCCAGGCAAGAATTCCATTCTTGCCATTCCCTTCTCCAAGGGAACTTTCTCATCCAGGGATTGAATCTGGGTCTCCTGAATTGCAGGCAGATGCTTTACCCTCTGCGCCACCAGGGAAGCTGCTGGTGCTTAACTTTTCAACAAAACTATTGCTGCAGTTACCGTTGTTTTCAGCCAGTGTCCATGTTCCATTTGCTATGGCCCAGGAAGGGCCAAGACCACAGGAGCAAAATGAAAGGGATGGAGGAACATGAGAAGAGAAAATAAGCAAGTGCCAATACTGGGAAAAGACCTCCAGGAATGGCTCAGCTGGTGGGAACATGATCTATTGATCACCCGCACTGTGGACTTAGGTTTCTATCAGGTAGTCAATCTCAAGGGGAGGAGGTGGAGGATGTATCACCTTCGGCTGGCGGTGGACCCTGCAGCTGTTGCTCCGTCTCCCCGTGAGCGACTCTTGTTTCAGTCTTCCTCCCTCTTGCCAGTGCAACGTGCAGCCTGTGCACACATCAGGCTCCTATATTCCCCTCACTCCCTCCTTTACCATCCCCTCCCCAAGGTCAACCCGTGGGCCCCCCCCTCCCACCCAGAGCCTCCCTACTGCCTTCCTCTTGTCTCAAGCTCCCAAGTGGACACCGGGACCTTGAATCTGCCTGGCAATTCTGCATTTTCATGGTTTACTGGGTAACCCGACTCCACCTTGCAGTGAGGACACCATTTCTGTCTGTCAAACTGGGAACACGGCATTGGTATTCTAATCCCCAGAGCTCTCGAAGTAGGAGAGCTATGAACTAGGGCTCCCGAATCCACTCAGAGTTTATCCTGCTATGGCTATTAAGTGGCCCCTGCACGAGGAGGTGATGGCCTCGTGGGGGGAGGCAAGAGAAGGGGCTCAGGCCCAGTGCTAGGAGTGCAGGCCCCAGCTCTGCTCTGGGCCTGCGCCATCTCTGACCTAGACTGAGGGGCACCTGCCACTGCAAGTCACCAGCGATCTTCTTCATGAAATTCCACACCTCATCTACTCTGTCAGAGGGCGATATGCCTGGGCTTCTGTCATCCCAGAGAATGTCACTGTCCCCTGACATGGCAAATGGATGGAAACCAGAGGAAAGGGGATGCATGAGAGGAGGGTGGGCAGGAAGAGTCAGCTCACCCCGGAGCACAGTGCAGACCTGAGAAGTGCTGAGCAGTCCGACTGCTCACCTGAATGCTCAGAGAATTAAGAAGAGCAGGCTTGAGAGGGCCTTCACAACAGATCATATACTGAACCTGGTCACTGAACAGACAAGATTGATGAGATTCCTGGGAAACCACCCAGCAAAGTGATCAGTGGCCAAGTCAAGACTAAAACCCAGTTTGCTCTGGGTAAACTGGAAGCTTTTATAAAATTTAAAACCAAGTTTTTGTTTGTTTTCTCACATTCCTCCGTGAGTGTCTGTGTGTGTGTGTGTGTGTATGTTGTAAGGTCTCCAAAAGTTTTCCTAATGAATATTCCCAAATACACACAAAAGTAGAGAACCAAATAATGCAGCCACATAAACACATGACCCCTGACAAAACCATTATGAAGATGTTGCCACACTTGCTTCATCAAACTTTTAACCTATTTTAACTCAAATATTATAAAACTATTCCATAATTTCATTTCAGTCCTGCACACCCCAGTATGTATTTCCTTTAGAAAAATGCATATTTTTCTTATACCAGTGATTATCCAAACTTTCCAGGGCCCCACTCCCCAGAGTTCCTTATTTAGTCAGTTGGGAGCGGTGCTGAGGATTTCCATTTCTAACGTATTCCTGGGTGATGCTGCTGACAGACACCAGTCCAAGGCCACACAATGAGAACCGCTGTCTTATATACTCACAATGCCATTGTCAAACCTAACATG
Organism: Oreotragus oreotragus; assembly: GCA_006410675.1. Taxonomy (NCBI): domain Eukaryota; kingdom Metazoa; phylum Chordata; class Mammalia; order Artiodactyla; family Bovidae; genus Oreotragus; species Oreotragus oreotragus. Next base: position 80,860 of record SJYX01014327.1, read on the forward strand.
TTTAACAGTATACCACAGTATTATCAAATATCTATCTATATTCAATTTTCCTGCTTGTCTCCAAAATGCCTTTTTACAGATGGCTTATTTCAATAGTATTTCCAAGTTCATACATTACATTTGGTTGCTATGTCTCTTAACTTTCTTATATATATTTGCCAGACCAATCAATCTTCCCTCCCCCACTAAACCTGTCTCCTTTGTTTACTGCTTTATAAATGAATATAAGTTGCTAAGAAACCAGATCTTAATGGTTCTCACCACAAAAGAGAAACAGTAATTATAGGATGCGACAGAGGTGTTAGCTAATACTGTGGTGGTAATCATACTGCAGTATATAAATATATCAAATCAACATGCTGTACACCTTAAACTTACACGGTGTTCTATGTCAATTATATCTCAATTAAAAAAATAAAGAACCCAGTATAGCCCCACCTATGGACTTTTCTGCTTGCTTGCTCATGGTGTTGCTTAATTTATTCCTCTAGCTTCCATATTTCCTGTGAACTGAAAGTAGACCTGAATGTCTGCTTACTTATAGATTCGGTTCGCTGGAAAGAATATGGCATGACCCCATAGACAGGGCTATGCATGGTAAAGTCAAGGTTTACATTTTAAACTCAGATCTGAATATACACATACATTTTTAACGGGGCTTCCCAGGTGGTGCTAGTGGTAAAGAACCTACCTGCCAATGCAGGAGATGCAAGAGAGCCTGGTTCAATCCCTGGGTTGAGAAGATCCCCTGGAGTAGGGCATGGCAACCCACTCCAGTATTCTTGCCTGGAGAAACCCATGGACAGAGGGGCCTGGTTGGCTGCAGTCCACAGGGTCGCAAAGAGTTGGACACAACTGAAGTGACTTAGCACGAATGCACACACATTTTTATACACTTGGAACATACATTTTAAAGCCCACCTTATCTATTTTTAAACCACTTTATAATAATTCATGCTCTTTATACTAAAGCAAACTCCTTCCCTTGAAACTTTACAGATCCTGTTTTTTTCCTGAAGAAAAGAAATCAGTTCTCAGACTCCTCAGTAAGCCACACACCTGGGACCCAGTTCTTGACCACTCTGGTCCGTTGAATCCAAGTATAATAAAACCGTACATAAGCATTCCATGAAATGCCTGCCACCTGACAAGGAAAATCATTTAGTTGCTAAACAACCAAGGCTGCTATCTGTAGGTATTACTTGTCTTGAAATCCACCTCTAAGCCACTCAGATGCCACCAGCAGTGTCCTCTGGCACACCAAACAGGAGGAGCCCCTCTCTCAAATCAACAGGCAGGGGCTGTTCTGATGGTCCCCGGAGCCAAGGGAAAAACAAAACAGGCTGTTTGGGGATGAAAAGAGACCTAACAGATACAAGTGTTGAGAACAGGCCAGCAAGTAGAATTCTTCTTGAGAAGAAATTTGAATTCCTAACATCTGAAAAACATAGATGGCTCTTGAAGGCAGATTAGACATTTCTCAAAATGTTTTCTACTGACAAAATGACCTTCTCGGTCATGAAGGAACACTTACCTAATTAAGCAGTTTTTTAAAAACTCAAAGGATAAACACACTGAAGTCAATATTATACAGAACTGGAGCTGTACTTTCAGGGAAGCTCATTGCTTTTCACATAAAGACGTAAGATGGGGGAACAAGCATACACTCCTAAGGGTTATGAAATTCTGTGTAATCAGCCTAGCACAGTTGGGGATGCTGTAATTAACATTAATTCCCCATGTCTCATTCATTCTATTTTATGAACATTATTGCTGAATTATCTAGAATTCTATGTTTAGGGATGGGATAAAGAAGAACTGGGTTCTGGCTGTCAACTGGTTATTGACAAATAGTTTCTTCTAATCTCTTCTTCTGTTGAAATAGAAATAGGAGAGGTGAGAGGACACACTGGTCAATGTAAACAGAGATAAAATAAACTGTGCATGCTGGAGATGTTTTGTGCAGTCATTTAAAAAAAATAACCTTGAGTTGTAATAATCAACTCTGAGCAGCAGTGGGGCATTGATTAAAAACTTCATTTTAGATAAGAATTTTCATGGGCAGGAATGAAAATGATTCAGCAATGCAAGGTCATTATTTGTTAAACCAGTAAACAGTACTTCTAGAGAAAAAAATATTTCGTTATCAGCATTTAAAAAATATTTTTATATGCGGTAACAAAAAATTGTTACTGATGTAATGCATAAAATATTTGGTTGGAAATAATCCTTGTTAAAACAGCATTCTATAAAACCAATTGTTTATTTTGGTTTCACTTGTTTTAGGCATCAAAATATTACTTACAATAATTATGTAAGGTATCTTAATCTGTTATAACATTCCCCAGGGCAGGAGCAAGTTATGAGTTTGTGGTGACAATAAAAGAATTAACTGACAATGAAGAACTCTATACAGTTCAGTTGCATAAATATATGTAATACATTATAAATGATACAGTGGGTTTTGGTGGAAAGTTCTAAATCCTCTTTATAAAAAATCATTTGAAAACCCATCACCACTGTGCCTAAGAGAAGAGTCTCAGTTATGGTCAAATCTGCTTTGGAATCTACTTTCTCCATTGCTTATGTACTATGATCAATGCATGTAAGCACTACTACCAGCACGGCATGCTGTGGTCCCATACAAGCCTTCACTGGTTTTAGTTGCTCCTTTATACCAGAAACATTATAAATATGGGCAGAAAATGATCAGTTTCTGTTTATGAAACTGATTAAAGTGCCAGTAAAGTACCAAATCTTTACTAGAATTTGGAAGGAAGTTTACTTGCTCCCATATGCTCTATAAAATACTCACTCACTACTGGATTTATTCATGCTGGTTGAGTACTGAAATGCAAATATGGAACAGACAGAATCTGTACTAAAGAAATTCACAGTATACTGATTCCAGCTTCTAAAGAATCTACCCATTGTTTTTTTTCTGAACACTTTTATAGAAATCCAACAATCCTTTGGCTATGCTGTTTCTATAAAGAAGTATGGTGGGGGAAAAAGGCAGAGGCATTTGGAACTGGGAACCATACACTCCTATCCACCAGCACATGAAACTGTGACCATTTGTTTTCAATATACAATCAAAAAGTAAGTTTTGAAAACATACACCACAGGACAGTAACAGCAAGTAAAGCTTCAATGAGATCAACAGGAAAGGTAGATGTCACCACCAAAAAGAAAAATTTTCCTAGCTGTCAGTTTCTTTTGGTACACCTCAATACCATGATAGCTTACGGTATGCCTGATTGTGCCTGGCATCTTCCTCCTAAGAACTCTGTGAATCACATCTTGTTATTATTCACAATGCAGAGAAGAGAAAACTGAGACCAAGAGAGGTAGTATAACTTCATTAGAGCACAGCAGCAGAGTTCAGACTCAAGTATAAATGTGGCTACCCACATTCTTCCACGATGCCTCCTTCAAACTGTACATCCAGCCAGTCAAGTACCACATGGTTTGAACAACAATAATTTATCTAGTTTCTGTAAATCATAGTCTTACCAAGTATGTGAAAAACAGAAAACATGTTTATGTGATTGACTGATGAGATTCCTAGGAATCTTTCAGAAAGATAAGACAGCACTGTAGTCATAAATCACTTTTCCATGCAAAAAAAATGAAGAAAAGCTTTATTAAGCAACACTTAGGGCTTCCTAGGTGACTCAGGGGTAAAGAGTTTCCCTGCAGGAGATGCAGGAGACTGGGGTTCGATCCCTGGGTTGGGAAGATCCCCTGGAGGAGAAAATGGCAACCCACTCCAGTACTCTTGCCTGGAAAATTCCAAGGACAGAGGAGCCTGGTGGGCTACAGGCCATGGGGCTGCAAAGAGTTGGAAATTACTTAGCAACTGAGCACAACAGTGAAAGAACACTTAAAGCATTAGTTACCTTTGTAAGACAAGCAACGTCTAGGTGAATTCTCAGAGAATTACAATATTTAGAGGTAAAAGATCCTCAAATTGTCTTCAGAGATTTATCCTAAGTTATTCATTTTTATCAGTGAGCAAATGGAACTCCTGGGACATTACTAATTATATTTAAATTATCATATAAGATTATTATATGCAACAAGTTCTTTATTATAAGTTACTTAATTATCAAGTAAATTTTTAATTTATTTTCAACTTTTACCTCTGAACTCCATAGCCTAAATAATTTTTATAATATTTATATATTTTTCTAAAATAAATATATATATATATGTATTCTTCAACTTTTACTTCTTAACTCCATGAGCCTAAATAATTGTAGTACTCTCAGACTGAGTGGCTTTATTCCCTTGAGTTTGGGTGCTAACGAAAGTTAATTATTAATGGAACAAAGGTCACCAGGCAATTGCTTATTGGGGAAATTTCAAGGACTCCAGAGCAAATACTTAAGTAGCTATTGTAACTCAAATTTCCTGAAGATCCAAATAAGTTTCTTGTTACCTTCAAATTGGTAGTGGGGACAACATTTGGAGAAAAGGAAAGAACCAAAATTGAAGTTAGAAGATCTGGACTATTCTATCACTAAACAGCTTCAACCCTTCAGATGGAACCTCACTTTCTTTTCCTGTACCATGAAGGCACTGAGCCAAGGATCCTTCCCAGCATTAGTAGTTTATGATCACTGTTTAGAGGTGACGAATACCAACTAAATCTTATACTCCCTTGTAGAGTTTGTAGAACTGCTGCTGGCTTTTATAAAAGAAATAAGAAAATTTTCAAATCTTTTGAGGGTGTATACTTCCAAAGACTTAGATTTCCTGAGGTAGACATTTTATTTTTTAAAATATGTCAACGTATTTTATCTCTCTAGGCAAAGTAAATTTCTTTCATTTTTTCAGAATTAAAAATAAGTCTGGTAGATCATCAAAAAAGCAAGAGAGTTCCAGAAAAATATCTATTTCTGCTTTATTGACTATGCCAAAGCCTTTCACTGTGTGGATCACAATAAAGTGTGGAAAATTCTTCAAGAGATGGGAATACTAGACCACCTGACCTGCCTCTTGAGAAACCTATATGCAGGTCAGGAAGCAACAGTTAGAACTGGACATGGAACAACAGACTGGTTCCAAATAGGAAAAGGAGTACGTCAAGGCTGTATATTGTCACCCTGCTTATTTAGCTTCTGTGCAGAGTACATCATGAGAAACGCTGGGCTGGAAGAAGCACAAGCTGGAATCAAGATTGCCAGGAGAAATGTCAATAACCTCANCAGACTGGTTCCAAATAGGAAAAGGAGTACGTCAAGGCTGTATATTGTCACCCTGCTTATTTAGCTTCTGTGCAGAGTACATCATGAGAAACGCTGGGCTGGAAGAAGCACAAGCTGGAATCAAGATTGCCAGGAGAAATGTCAATAACCTCAGATATGCAAATGACACCACCCAAAAAGAAAGTGAAGAGGAACTATAAAGCCTCTTGATGAAAGTGAAAGAGGAGAGTGAAAAAGTTGGCTTAAAGCTCAACATTCAGAAAACGAAGATCATGGCATCCAGTCCCATCACGTCATAGCAGACAGATGGGGAAACTGTAGAAACAGTGACAGACTTTATTTTGGGGGTCTCCAAAATCACTGCAGATGGTGACTGCAGCCATGAAATTAAAAGACTTATTCCTTGGGAGGAAAGTTATGACCAACCTAGACAGCATATTCAAAAGCAGAGACATTACTTTGCCAACAAAGGTCCATCTAGTCAAGGCTATGGTTTTTCCTGTGGTCATGTATGGATGTGAGAGTTGGACTGTGAAGAAAGCTGAATGCTGAAGAATTGATGCTTTTGAACTGTGGTGTTGGAGAAGACTCTTGAGAGTCCCTTGGACTGCAAGGAGATCCAACCAGTCCGTCCTAAAGGAGATCAGTCCTAGGTGTTCTTTGGAAGGACTGATGTTGAAGCTAAAATTCCAACACTTTGGCCACCTGATGCAAAGAGCTGACTCATTTGAAAAGACCCTGGTGCTTGGAAAGATTGAGGGCAGGAGGAGAAGGGGATGACAGAGGATGAGACGGTTGGATAGCATCATCGACTCAATGGACATGGTTTTGGGTGGACTCTGGGAGTTGGTGATGCACAGGGAGGCCTGGCGTGCTACAGTTCATGGGGTCACAAAGAGTCAGACATGACTGAGCGACTGAACTGAAAAATAAGTCCTGATAGTATCACTAAAGCAGCAATATGCCCAGAACAAAAGCAATAAATAACAAACAATAATAACACTTAGTTTGTCCCTGTGCAACTTTCTACGTATGGTAGAAAGAACCAGCTTATCTGCTTTCCTCTTCAATTAAATTGAAGGTGGAGACCACATTTAACCATATGCTTCACTGCAGGTAATGAGAAATCAAAAACTTTTTTCAAAAGTAGAGTTTATCTCAAATTCACTTTCGTGGATATATCAAAAAGAAAGCAAAGTAACTACTGCAGAGCATTTGACTTCTCAGCCCTCATTTTGAAGGGTTTTGATCTTCAGAGAAAGCCAGTGGGGCAGGGAACTGGTTCATTCATTTATCTAAGGTCCACATAGTCAAAGCTATGGTTTTTCCAGTAGTCATGTACAGACATGAGGGTTGGACCATAAAGAAGGCTGAGTGCCAAAGAACTGATGATTTTCAAACTGTGGTGCTAGAGAAGACTCTTGAGAGTCCTTTGGACTGTAAGGAGACCAAACCATTAAATCCTAAAAGAAATCAACCCTGAATATTGGAAGGACTGACGCTCAAGCTCCAATCCTTTGGCCACCTAATGCGAAGAGTCGACTCATTGGAAAAGACCCTGATGTTGGGGAAGATTGAGGGCAAAAGGAGAAGAGGGCAGGCAGAGAGGATGAAATGGTTAGCTAGCATCACCAACTCAATGGACATGAATTTGAGCAAACTCTGGGAGACAGTGAAAGACAGGGAAGTCTGGTGTGCTGTGGTCCATGGGGTTGCAAAGAGTCAGACATGACTCACCACTGAACAACAACAACAAAATATATATATATATATATTTACCAATCAAGTGTCAGGCACTACCATAAGTGTGAGAGGTACACAGACAAACATCCTATGATTTTTGCCTTCCAGGGGCTCATAATCTAGTTAGTGTCACAAGACTCACATGCAAACAAATGATCGTGACAATGCCAAGAGTTTTGAAATGAAAGAAACACAATGCACTATCTGAAATATATAATAGGAAATGCTTAACTCTAACTAGGAAGGTTAGAAGAGCTTTGTGAAAAGGATGACATTTGTGCTAGGTCTTGATGGATAAGTAGGTAGGTTTTCATGAAAACAGCACAAGCAAAGGCCCAGAAGTAAAGAAACAAAGGGAGGAAGGAAAATAAGGGAAGAAGGAAAAGTGTAATAAATTTTAAATAATATTTTTACAATCTGACATATCTGAAATAGGATCTTATTTTCATTGTCATTTTCCTAACTGCATATGAGACTAAGCATACTTCTACTCATTCATAAACTCACTCATCATTCAAATTTTATCTTAAGTGAACTGACTATTTTCTTCTCTAGTTTGTCTTTTATTTACTAACTTATATGAATTCTTTATATATTCTCTTTGTTAGTCATAAGTGCTGCAAATATCTTCTGACGGCTTTCCATACTACTTTTTAAAAATAATGTCATAGTCAAATGATTTTCATTTAAATTTTTAAATTTCAGATTATTTTAATACAAATTGACTAATAATCTTTATGATTTGTGTTTCTAGGTATCCCTTCCCTATCTTTGCATATTTTCTACTAAGAGCTCTCAAGTTTTGCTTTTTACATCTCAGTTCTAAAGCCACCTGAAATAGATTTTGTGCATGGCACAAGATTTATTTTTTTCTTTCCATATGGCTTACCAATTGGCCTAGCAACGTTTATTGAATAATTTATCCTCTCCCAGGCTTTGTAACGTCAGCTGCTGCAGGCAGGGTTTGCTGGGAGGAGACTTCCTCTCCGGAACTTTAGTGGAGTGTGCTGTTAGAGAGTGAGGGATGCAGGGCTGGCCAGAAGGGATTGCAGCCACAAGAGAGGCTGCAGCTGGTCCCGCAGCCGGTCCCGCAGGGAGCCCTGAACCTGGACTGCTCCTCAGGGTCATTTCCTGCACGAGGCAAGGACTGCGATTTGGTACCCTCACACACAGACCTGTCATCGTCATGGGATGGGGCTGCCCCTGCGGAGTGGGCAGAATCTTCGGTGAGGCAGCTCCCTTAGGCAGGGCAGGGTCTGAGGAGGGACTCAGATGTCATCCACCACACTATGATCCCAGCATCTGGGTAGCTGAGGGAACTAGGGCCTTGATCTTGACAGGGGATCCTTGTGGCACACACAGCATTCACTACATGGCCTTTGTCATGTACCTCCTCTCCCATTTTACTGCCTCACTCTTCTTTTGGATTCTTTTTCCTGCGAAAACATTTCCAGATAGGTCTCTCTCCTGGTCCCCTGTGTGTCATTCAATATGTCGACAGCCCCCTTCAAATACTGCTAAGTCACTTCAGTCGTGTCTGACTCTGTGCGACCCCACAGACGGCAGCCTACCAGGCTCCCCCGTCCCTGGGATTCTCCAGGCAAGAACACTTGAGTGGGTTGCCATTTCCTTCTCCAGTGCATGAAAGTGAAAAGTGAAAGTGAAGTCACTCAGTCATGTCCAACTCTTAGCGACCCCATAGACTGCAGCCTTCCAGGCTCCTCCGTCCATGGGATTTTCCAGGCAAGAGTACTGGAGTGGGGTGCCATTGCCTTCTCCACCCCTTCAAATAAGCCCCCTTCAAATATATACATCTGATCACACCATACGCTTTCCTGGTGGCTCAGTGACAAAGAATCTGCCTACGATGCAGGAGGCCTGGGTAGGATCTCTAGGTCGGGAAGATTCCCTGGAGGGCATGGCAACCCACTCCAGGATTCTTGCCTGGAGAATCCTCATGGACAGAGGAGGCTAGTGGGCTATAGTCCACAGAGTCACAAAGAGTCGGAAACAACTAAAGCGACTTAGCACACATGCATGCAAAGGGTACAGTAGCCCATTTTCTCCCTTGATATAAATATATATGAATATCTATCACTAATGTAGGCTGGCTTTTTACTTGAAATAGCCACCTTCCCCAACAGGCTCAAAATCAATTTGTTGTCAACTAAAGTTGAAACCGAATTCTCCTGTGTCCTTTACTTGTAAAGAATATTTTACTCTAAATGGAGGATGTTTCCAGTATCCTCTTGAATCCTGTTCCATTTAGCTTAGGAAAAATTTAACATACCCTGATTCTGTCATGTAATCTCTCTCCACTTGCATTTATCTCCAAAGTTGATTATGAATGCCAACAAGATGCTGAAGAGAAAAGATCTGAACAGGACAGGGAGTAGTGATGAGACCGTGACATGACAGTGATATTCCTCTACATTTTGACATAGGTGCGCTCATCAACACTCTATGACTTTTCACCTGGTTGTAGACCCACCGAGTTTCAATAGAGCAGCTATCTTCTCAGTCACTTGGGGCAGGAACCTTCTAGTGATCCGTCTTCTCCCTAAATTATGGATCCAATCAAATTCATCTAGTTTTGAGTCCACGTATTTTGGAATCTATTCCTTGTTACCACTAACGCCAAGGTCATCATGGAGCTGTTTGATTCTTCAGTTCAGTTCACTTCAGTCACTCAGTCGTGTCCGACTCTTTGTAACCCCGTGGACTGCAGCATGCCAGGCCTCTCTGCCCATCACCAACTCCCAGAGTTTACTCAAATTCATGTCCAGTGAGCTGGTGATGTCATCCAACTATCTCATCCTCTGTGGCCTCCTTCTCCTTCCACTTTCAACCTTTCCCAGCATCACGGTGTTTTCAAATGAGTCAGTTCTTCGCAGCAGGTAGCCAAAGTATTGGAGTTTCAGCTTCAGCATCAGTCCTTCCAAAGAATATTCAGGATTGATTTCCTTTAGGATGGATTCATTGAATCTCCTTGTAGTCCAAGGGGATTCCAATGCCACAGTTCAAAAGCATCAATTCTTTGATGCTCAGCTTTCTTTATAGTCCAACTCTCAATCCATGTATGAATACTGGAAAAAACCTAGCTTTGACTAACTAGATGGATCATTTTTGGCAAACTAATGTTTCTGCTTTTTAATATGCTGTCTCTGTTGGTCATAACTTTTATTCCAAGGAGCAAGCGTCTTTTAATTTCATGGCTGCAATCACCATCTGCGGTAATTTTGGAACCAAAAAAAAATAAAGTCTATCACTGTCTCCATTGTTTCCCCATCTATTTGCCAAGAAGTGATGGGACCAGATGCCATCTTAGTTTTCTGAATGTTGGGTTTTAAGGGAACATTTTCACTCTCCTCTTTCACTTTCATCAAGAGACTCTTTAGTTTTTCTTCACTTTTTGCCATAGAGTGGTGTCATCTGCATATCTGAGGTTATTGATATTTCTTCTGGCAATCTTGATTCCAGCTTGTGCTTCCTCCAGGCCAGCGTTTCTCATGATGTACTCTGCATAGAAGTTAAATAAGCAAGGTGACAATATACAGCCTTGACGTACTCTTTTCCTGATTTGGAACCAGTCTGTTGTTCCATGCCCTGTTCTAACTGCTGCTTCCTGACCTGCATACAGATTTCTCAAGAGGCAGGTCAGGTGGTCTGGTATTTCCATCTCTTTCAGAATTTTCCACAGTTTGTGGTGATCCACTAAGTCAAAGGCTTTGGTATAGTCAATAAAGCAGAAGTAAATGTTTTTCTGGAACTCTCTTGCTTTTTTGATGATGCAACAAATGTTGGCAATTTGACCTCTGGTTCCTCTGCCTTTTCTAAAACCAGCTTGAACATCTGGAAGTTCACAGTTCATGTACTGTTGAAGCCTGGCTCGGAGAATTTTGAGCATTACTTTACTAGCATGTGAGATGAATACAATTGTGCGGTAGTTCAAACATTCTTTGGCATGCCCTTCTTTGAGATTGGAATGAAAACTGACCTTTTCCAGTCCTGTGACCACTGCTGAGTTTTCCAAATTTGCCAGCATTTTGAGTGCAGCACTTTCACAGCATCATCTTTTAGGATTTGAAATAGCTCAACCGGAATTCCATCACCTTCACTAACTTTATTCGTAGTGATGCTTCCTAAGGCCCACAACTTCACGTTCCAGGATGTCTGGCTCTAGGTGAGTGATCACACCATCGTGATTATCTGGGTCATGAAGACCTTTTTGGTGTAGTTCTTCTGTGTATTCTTGCCACCTCTTCTTAATATCTTCTGCTTCTGTTAGGTTCCATACCATTTTGTCCTTTATTGTGACCATCTTTGCATGAAATATTCCCTTGGTATCTCTAATTTTCTTGAAGAGATCTCTAGTCTTTCCTATTCTATTGTTTTCCTCTATTTCTTTGCACTGATCACTGAGGAAGGCTTTCTTTTCTTTTAATTGGAGGCTGACTACAATATTGTATTGGCTTTGCCATACATTGACGTGAATCCGCCATGTGTATACGTGTGTTCCCCATCCTGAACTCCCCTCCCTCCTCCCTCCCCATCCCATCCCTCAGGGTCATCCCAGTGCACCAGCCCCAAGCACCCTGTCTCATGCATGAGGAAGGCTTTCTTATCTCTCCTTGGTATTCTTTGGGTATATCTTTCCTTTTCTCCTTTGCCTTTCGCTTCTCATCTTTTCACAGTTATTTGTAAGGCCTCCTCAGACAACTATTTTGCCTTTTTGCATTTCTTTTTCTTGGGGATGGTCTTGATCCATGCCTCTTATACAGTGTCACAAACCTCCATCCATAGTTCTTCAGGTACTCTATCAGATCTAATTCCTTGAATCTATTTCTCACTTATGCTGTATAATCATAAGGGATTTGATTTAGGCCATACCTGAATGGTCTAGTGGTTTTCCCTACTTTCTTCAACTTGAGTGTGAATTTGGCAATAAGGAGTTCATGATCTGAGCCACAGTCAGCTCCTGGTCTTGTTTTTGCTGACTGTAGAGAGCTTCTCCTCTTTGGCCACAAAGAATATAATCAACCTGATTTCGGTATTGACCATCTGGTGATGTCCATGTGTAAAGTCTTCTCTTGTGTTGTTGGAAGAGGGTGTTTGTTATGACCAGTGCATTCTCTTGGCAAAACTCTATTAGCCTTAGGCCTGCTTCATTCTACACTCCAAGGCCAAATTTGCCTGTTACTCCAGGTATTTCCTGACTTCCTACTTTTGCATTCCAGTCCCCTATAATGAAAAGGACATCTTTTGGGGGGTGTTAGTTCTAGAACATCTTGTAGGTCTTCATAGAACCATTCAACTTCAGCTTCTTCTACCGCTCGGGGAATAGACTTGGATTACTGTGATACTGAATGGTTTGCCTTGGAAACTAACAAAGATCATTCTGTCGTTTTTGAGATTGAATCCAAGTACTGCATTTTGGACTCTTTTGTTGACTGTGATGGCTATTCCATTTCTTCTAAGGGATTCTTGCCCACAGTAGAAGATATAATGGTCATCTGAGTTAAATTCACCCATTCCAGTCCATTTTAGTTTGCTGATTACTAAAATGTCGATGTTCACTCTTGCCATCTCTTGTTTGACTGCTTTCAATTTGCCTTGATTCATGGACCTAATTGGAGAAGGCAAAGGCACCCCACTCCAGTACTCTTGTCTGGAAAATCCCATGGGCAGATGAGCCTAGTGGGCTGCAGTCCATGTGGTCACTAAGAGCTGGACAGGACTGAGCGACTTCACTTTCATGCATTGGAGAAGGAAATGGCAACCCACTCCAGTGTTCTTGCCTGGAGAATCCCAGGGACAGGGGAGCCTGGTGGGCTGCCGTGTATGGGGTCACACAGAGTCAGACATGACTGAAGCGAGTTAGCAGCAGCAGCAGTAGCATGGACCTAACATTTCAGGCTCCTATGCACTATTGCTGTTTACAGCATTGGACTTTACTTCTACCACCAGTCATATCCTCAACTGGGTGCTGTTTTTGCTTTGGCTCCATCTCTTCATTCTTTCTGGAGTTATTTCTCCACTGATCTCCAGTAGCTTATTGGGCACCTACTGACCTGGGGAGTTCCTCTTTCAGTGTCCTCTCTTTCTGCCTTCATTCTTACCTGTTCGATTGTTTTTTATTCTTACCTGTTTTCAGTTGATCACATTCTCACTACTGAGAAGTCTATTTGCCTTGAAATACAAAGCTGAGAAAGTCAGAGTGGGAGTTTGAGCAAGTTCCGGGAGTTGGTGATAGACAAGGAAGCCTGGTGTGCTGCAGTCCATGGGGTCACAAAGAGTCGGACATGACTGAGTGACTGAACTGAACTGNTTTTCAGTTGATCACATTCTCACTACTGAGAAGTCTATTTGCCTTGAAATACAAAGCTGAGAAAGTCAGAGCGGGAGTTTGAGCAAGTTCCGGGAGTTGGTGATAGACAAGGAAGCCTGGTGTGCTGCAGTCCATGGGGTCACAAAGAGTCGGACATGACTGAGTGACTGAACTGAACTGAGAAAGTTATGGCCTTTTATGGGTTCCTTAAATGGAAGAAATGACAGTAAATAGTGCCCCTGAGAATAAGAAAATAAATGCAGTTTCCCAGGATGTAGTCGGCAGAGAATGTCCTTTTAACTTTGGGCCTCTTTTGCAGACTACTAGGTTCACTAAGGATAAATGAAAAGTGATTGCTCTTTTCAAGGCAGCTATTTGTAATTACAGAAAGAATTCCTTATATTTATAAAGCACTCCTATGTATGCTTTCTCGCTTAATTCTTACAGCAGCTCTGAAAGGATGATGCTATTAATTCACTGTTAAGTATGAGACTTGACAAGGTTGTATCTTACAGTCACACTGCTAGTAATCGACAAGAGGCGAGATTTCAACATGGGTTTCCTGACTCCAAGGCATGGTCTTCCTCCCCAGCCCAGCTCAACCAAATAGCTGTGGGAATTATGGTCTGTTTAGCAGGAGAAGGAAAAAAGGCATCAAAAGGCAGGTGAGTCCTGAACGGGCAGTCTCTGAAAGGAAAATATTGCCCAAAGGCCATAAGGAAGTGATTTTCCTCCAATAACACAGAGGCTACGACTTAGCCGCAAAGAGGCAAATGCTTTCCTGATTCGGGCTCTTTGTGAGATTAGTTATACATTATCATATGATTTTCTCAGACATTTTCTCTTAAAGGAATTAGAAAGATGGCAACAAAATAGTAGTGCTCCTCTTTAGAATAAAGTGGCAGATGTGTGATTTTAATATCTTAATTACTCAGTAGATGAAACCCTCTAACTCCACAAATATTTGCTGATAACATAAAACTGGTTACAAAAGCTCTATGCTGAAAATCTAATGGACACTTAAGTACAATTTGGAGAAACAGCATCTTGGACCACATGACAGCAGCTGGTCCTTGGCAAGCATCAGTAGTTATTTGAAGACATCTGTATTGAGGCCATAATGGTGAATATTATGATTAACAGGAAAAAAGTTGTGATCACAGCAACAAATGTCAGACAGGGAAGTATTCAAGATTAGCATGCTACCTTTCTGTATTAAAGCAATGCACAAGAATGGTTTGTGAGGAAGCTAATAAAGAATATTAAGAATTTTTTCATGTTTATAAGTATATAGGATCCTATATCTGATAAGTTCTATAATAATTATTCAAAATCATTACAGAAATGGCTAAATGGGAATTCAGTTCTTTCTCAAGGGTAACTCATCCATATCATTTCCCTCTAAAAAAACCAAATCTAAAATATTTTGAATTCATATGGTAGCAATACAGTAGTAAATAATTTATGTTTTTAATTTTGGTTTCCACTAAAGTGGTTAAGCACAGACAGCTTGGGTCCAGTTCTCAGAATTTCTGATTCAGTAGGTCTGGGACCCAGAGAACAGCATTTTAACAAGTTGCCAGTTGTGGCTAATAATGCTGCTACTGTTCTACACCACGCTGACCTTCCCATAAGTTCCTATCACCACAGTTCATATTGCTACTGGTGAATTTCTTGTACACAATTAATAAAAACTTATTTGACAATTACTTACTGAGCTGGTATTTATGTAATTTGTGCTATAAGCAATACCAGATGTGATACCATATGTTAGAGAAAAAAGAGATGAATAAAGCTAAGTCTTTGCGTCCATGGAGTTTACATTCTGGAAAGATATGTAAACAAATAATATGATAGAATGTGACAAACATCATATGTAAAGTTCCATAGAAGTAAAATGAAAGTGTTTATTCTACAATGAGGGGAATCAGAAAGATTTATAAGGGAGGTAACATTTAGGACTTTAAAAAAAAAACTTTCTATTTTGCAATAATTTTAGACTTATAGAAAAGTTGAAAAATAGAGAGTCCCCATACCCTTCATTCAACTTCCCAGCATTGTGCAAACATTGACATTTTGTATAATCAAGGTTGGGATGAATTTTGAAGGATACACAGGAATCTATTAGGGTATCTAATGTATTGCGACCCCGTAGACTGTAGCCCACCAGGCTCCTCCGTCCATTGGGCTTTTTCCAGGCAAGAATACTGGAGTGGGTTGCCATTTCCTTCTCCAGAGATATAATGTATAGAAATAATAAATGAATAAAGCCATTGATACAGGATATATTAAGAACTATATCTAAACATTTTTGGAAAATTATATGCTAGACACTGTGCCAAGCCCTTTAGATTGTAGAACTAAAATGTTCTA
Source organism: Oreotragus oreotragus (assembly GCA_006410675.1). Lineage (NCBI taxonomy): Eukaryota > Metazoa > Chordata > Mammalia > Artiodactyla > Bovidae > Oreotragus > Oreotragus oreotragus. The sequence goes on from SJYX01014327.1 coordinate 96,517, forward strand.
CTTTAGCACACACACTTTTAACCAATATACCAGGATTATTATGACCCAGAAGTAAGAAGAATCTATTACAGATATGGATCAGGTTCCATGAGAGAAAGCTGTAGGGACAGGGTTCTGACAGTGGAGGCAGGAGACAAGAAGAGACAGGAACGGATGCTTCTAGACAATGGAAGGATACTGTGGTGGGCAGAATTTTAAAATAGTCTCCTGAATTTCTGTCTCCTGCATGACCTGTCCAGAATAGTCCCCTCTCCTTGAATGAGGAAAGAACCTGTGAAGATAATGGCATGTCACATCCACGACTCAGTTAAGTTATACAGCAAAGGCAAAGGAACTTACTCATCTAATTAAGGTCCCTGGTGCTATCATATTGCCCACTGGTTCAGGGTCTCAAGTTCTCATGTCATTTTCTAGGTCTGTTCATTTCTTTCCTGGCCTTGACTTCTGCTTACATTTTTGGAACCCCATTCTATAACTCATCCTTTAAGAAACCTGTTTTGCTAGGTGATACCAGGAGCTTTACGGGCAAATTAATCTCTTCAGTTTTGTGCCTAGCTTTGGAAATCAATCACATGGGTTCCACTTACATGTGTATTATACACAACTATTTCAGCAACAATGTTTTCACTGTTTGAAACTTTAAGGCAAACTTCAATGTTGGGCATCAGACACCCAGCAAGCAGGTCTTTTAGGAGCCCTGAATCACAGTCTAGAAGAGTGACATGTACCTGCCCAGTCTTCTAGCTCACCAATGTATTAGGCAATAAAGTGTATCTTGGTGCAAATGTGCTGGCCTTTGATCATGCACAACAAGACATGGTTAATCTGTGACCAGCAAAATACACGAAACAGTAAGCGACCTCTGGCTTCCATTTCAGGTTTGATCACTTGACCACCTTTAAGCAACTAGTTCTGACAATAAAGTTAAGACTCATTTAAAATTAAAACAACAAAAAAAGGTCTGTTCTGGTAAAACTGATCATGTAAAAGTTATTCCAATAAAAATAACAGTTTATTTGTTCACAAAAACATTTGCTTTTGAGGATCCAGTTTTCATTTAATTTCATTCTTGTCCTCTGAGTACATTCAGATTCCTAAACCTGTGCAGAGATTAGCAGTTTTAAGGTTAAAAATTAAAAAATTTTTTTTAAATTAAAAAAAATCATCTACCAAAATAATATGATAGTAATCACAAAATAGGGTATGAAACCAGTTTCATTCTGTTTAACTTGAGATAAATGGGAAAAATTTGCCCCTATTACCAGTTTTCAGACCAAATTTTCCCATCTTTCATTCACTCATGCATTCATTCATTCAATAAAAACATTCACTGAATACATGCCATACGTCATTTACTAAACCTGATTCCAGGGAAATGATGAATGTGACTTCATTCCTAAATTTGAGAGGCCTTTTTTAAAAATAAAAACAAGGAAACATCTGTTTTAATTCTGACATGTTCTATCATCAGCAGAAACAGATTCCAAATGAAGATGAGACACCAGAGAACGGCACAGACAAACCCACTCCACTCTGCTATGTTATATGACACACCAGCTGAAGGAATTTCCAACTATTCTAACTAGTCTTAGGGAAATTTGTCATAGTCTTAGGGAAATTTGTCACTCACAGTCACTTGATTTGTCACTTGTAAATTGAAAACTGCTTTTAATTAAAGTCAACAACTGTAAAATTTTATTTAATACTGCTGACTACCTTGTGGCATGCTATTTAAGGAACTGCAAATCTTCCAACCAAAGTATACGATAGGAAAAATCCTGATAGGAACTCAAGATTGATACACAGAACAATGAAAGAATATCATGAAATATATGTAGTAACATAATAAGATGCAAATAATAGAGGTCCAAAACCTACTGTCTTCACAAAAATATGACATGAAAATCAGGAGGCACAAGATTACTATTAGTTGCAGAAACTATAAAAGCTCAGTAGTGGAAAGCTATGACTTCAGGTGATTCAGAAGTAATTGGTAGAAAGAAAGTGGACCTTTGTTTTCTTTTGGATTTCATTCTTTAATTTTTAATTTCATATTGGAGTGCAATTAATATTGGAAATGCAATTTCAACTTCTTTGTTAATTAATTTAAAAATAAAACTTCCCTAATTCAAAAGCTACTGAGTGGACTATTTTTAAGCTATATTCTGGGAAGTGAAGCACAGGTATCATACATGATTACCACCTTCAAGTTTTTTGCAAATTAGGTGAAAATTCATGATTGACCTTCATAAAACAATAAGAGACTGGAGGAGCAGCCATGATGGCAGAGTTGGAATACCCTGAGCTCACCTCCTTCCATGAGCATATCACAATTACAACTATTTATTTCCAGAACACTGTGGATGAGAAAGACCAGAAGACTAGCAGAAGAGATCTTCTACAACTAAAGATTAAAAAAAGGAACCACGATGAGATGGGTGGGCAGAGTGAAGATCTGGTCTAGTCAAGACTCATATCCCCAGATAGTCAACACACAAATGCGAGGATAATTACAACTGCATAAGTTCTCTCCAAGGAGTGAGGGGTCTGAGCCTCACATTGAGACCCGCAGCCTGGGGTCCTGCACCAGACAGATGAACCCCTAGAATATTTGGTTTGAAGGCCAGTGAGGCTTGCTTTGAGGAGAGCCAGAGGCCTTTACGAAATAGAGACTCCACTCTTAAAGGGCACACACAAAATCCACATGCTCTAAGACCCAGGGAAGAAGCAGGAATTTGAAAGGAGCTTGCGTCAGACCTACCTGGTGATCTTTGAGTTTCCTAGAGAGGCAGAAGGCAACTGGAGCTCACCTTAGAGATAAGAGGACTGGCAGCAGCCATTCTGGGGAGCTTGTTCTCCTACGAGGACACGGGCGCTGGCAAGCACCGTTATGGAACTCTTCTCTAGCTTGTTAGCTCTAAGACCTGAGGCTGCCCACCAGCCTGTAGGAACCAACACTGAAATGCCTCAGGCCAAGCAACTAGCCAGGAAGAGGCACAGCCTCATCTACCAGCAGGCTTGTTACCTTAAGCCTTTCTGAGCCTACAGAAACCCCTGGACCCCAGCCCTGTCTACCAGAGGACCCAAGACCTGTGTCCACCAGAGGACCACACACCAGTATGGGGTCCACAATCCTCTGGACCTCAGCTCCACCCGCCAGCAGGCAACACAAAGTTTGGGACCCTCAGGGTCATGTTGCAGAGACCAAAGAAACTGGTTCCACCCATCAGTGAGCAAGCACTAACCCTGAAACACCCTCCCTCCACCATACACACACCTTGGCCCTACCCATCAGCAAGCCAACAATAGATTCAGAAACACCAGCCCCACAGCTATGCACCCCAGAACCTGATTCTGCCTACCAATAAGCCATCACTAACCCTGGGACCCCTTAGGGCTCAGCAGCCAGTTGCCTCATGACCCAGCCCTGCCCCCCAGCAGAAGTGAAGTGAAGTAAGGGAAAGGCACTCAGTCATGTCCGACTCTTTGCAACCCCACAGACTATCCAGTCCACGGAATTCTCCAGGCCAGAATAGTGCAGTGGGTAGCCGTTCCCTTCTCCAGGGGATCTTCCTAACCCAAGGACTGAACCCAGGTCTCCTACATTGCAGGCAGATTCTTAACCAGCTGAGCCACCAGGGAAGCCCAGTAAAAATACCTTCCATATAAGACAGGGCCTGGCAACAAACCAAACTAGGGGACCAGAGAGCCTACTAGACCACCCACAGTTGTCAGTCCGCCACATCAGAAGGACCCACAGAGCCCACATAGGGAGCATCCCTGGGTCATGCAGTGCTGGTGACCAGAGGGGAGGGTGCTGCTGGCATGCTCTCACATAACGCCACTCCTCTGTGGTCAAGAAACACAGTCAACCTAACAAATACATACAAATATACACATAAATAACTAAATGAAACAGGAGACAGGCAATCTACCTGATAAAGAGTTCAAGACAGTGATGGTAAATATGTTCAAGGACTCTTGGGAGAAGACTAACTGAACAAAGTGAGAAATTAGAAGGTTTCAACAAAGAGTCAGAAAATACAAAGACCCGAACAGAGACAAGAAATACACTCAATGACATGAAAGACACGCTAGAAGTAATCAACAGAAAATTAGATGACGCAAAGGAATGTATCAGTAAGCTGGAAGACACAATAGTGGAAATCACCGAAGCTAAACAGAAAAAAGAATAAAGAAATGAAGACAGTTTAAGAGACCTCTGGGATAACATCAAGTGTACTAACCATCACATTACAGATTTTCCAGAAAGAAAAGACAGAGAGAAAAGGGCAGAGAAGACATTTGAAGACATAATAACTGAAAAGTTCCCTAACCTGAAAGAAAACAGACATTTAACCAAAGCAAGTACAGAGAGGCACAGGAAGGATTAACCTAAAAGGACCACGCCAAGACACATTCTAATTAAAATCAAAGATAAAGAGAGAAACAAATAAACAAACAAAGAAAATGATAAAGAGAGAATATTAAAAGCAACAAGGAAAAAGCAACGACTATACATAGAAACTCCCAGAGGCTATCAACTGACTCTCTAGCAGAAACTGCAAGCCAGAAGGAAGTGGCACAATGTATTTAAAAGTGATGAAAGTGAGAAACCTTCAACCAAGAATAAACTACCTGGCAAGGTTTCTGTTCAGATTTGATGAACAAATAGAAAATTTTATAGACAAGCAAAAGCTGAGAGTGCAGCATCACCAAACCAGTTTTACAAGAAGTGTTAAAGGAATTACTCTAAGCGAAAAAGGCCATGCTAGAAACATGAAAATTATGAAAGGAAAAAGCTCATTGGTAAAGGAACATACATAGTAAAGGTAATAAATCACCCATGTACAAAGCTAAGAGGAAGGTTGAAAGACAAAAGTAATAAAATAATTTATAACTACAATAAATAGTTAAGGGATACACAAAACAATTAGATGTAAAATATGATTCAGGAAACAGTAAATGTAGTTTGAGGGGAGTAAAATGCAGGGTTATTAAAATGTGTTTGAAATGAAGAGATCACTGACTTAAAACCATCAGATAGATGTAGACAGACCAACAGACAACTATATGTAAGCTTCATGATAACCACAAACCAAAAATCTGTAATAGATACACAAAAAACAGAAAAGAACCCAACAAACAGAATAGAGTCATAGATAGAACAAGTGGAACAAGTGGTTCCCAGACGGCACGGAGATGGGGGAGGAAACAAATAGGTGAGAGAGATTAAGTCGTACAAAACAAGCCCAGGGTATGAAATGTACAGTATGGGGAATATAGTCAGTAAACATGTATTATCTTTGTATGGTGACAGATAATAACTAGACTTAGGGCAGTGATCAGCTTGAAATGCAGAGACACACTGAATCGCTATACTGAGTAACAGGAAACGACATAGTGTTGTAGGTTAATTACACTTCAAAAACCAAGAAAATCGAGTAAGAGAGACCGGATTTGCGGTTACCACAGTGAGGGGTGGGAAACGGGAGAACTGGATAAAGGTAGTCAAAGTCAAAACTTCCTGTTGTAAGATAAAAATTCTTTTTCTATTTCTTTAACATTGCATCAGTTCAGTTCAGTCACTCAGTCATGTCCGACTCTTTGCGACCCCATGAAACGCAGCATGCCAGGCCTCCCTGTCCGTCACCAACTCCCGGAGTTCACCCAGACTCACGTCCATGGAGTCAGTGATGCCATCCAGCCATCTCATCCTCTGTCTTCCCCTTCTCCTCCTGCCCCCAATCCCTCCCAGCATCAGATGTTCACTAAATTCATGTGATAATCATTTTATAATGTATGTAAATCAAGTCATTACACTGCGTACCTTAAACTTATACAGTGCCAATTACATGTCAATAAAACTGGAAGAAAAAAAAATAAGGGAACAATGTCACTTTAAAAATAGCATGTGACTTAAGAAATAGAGGCAAATGTAGAATCTTTGAGAACAAATTGGGAAACTCACATAGAATAACCCATTGTGACCTATTATTGTAGCATCATTTCGTCACTGGAAAACACCAAAGGGAGTAGCTTATTAAAATCCCTTCTGCCCAATGAACCAATAATGGTCTGTAATTGTAATAAAGCTAACACTTTCTAATATGTTAGGAAGTATTTTCATCAACATTATTTCATTCGATTCTCAAAAGAACCCTGTGAATTTGATATTCTTCCATCCTTCAAATGCAGCCAAGGGAGTAATAACAGAGTGTAAAGTCAATATTCTGGAGAAGCGCACAGCCACCCACTCCAGTAGGCTTGCCTGGAGAGTCTCGTGGGCAGAGGAGCCCGGCCAGCTGTAGTGCAGAGGGTCGCAGAGAGTCGGACACAACTGAAGCGACTTAACACGCATGCATGCAAAGTCAGTATTTCTCTGTCTCAATCAATTTAGGGGCTCCCCTCCCCCTAGACACCAATGTCTCCAAATCATTCCAGGAAGCACTAGCATGCATGGACCTAATCCCCCTCATCCCTCACTGACACCACCATCCTCACTTGTCTAAAGGCTGAAGGTGCCTCTGGATGCTGCTAGAACTGTTGCTGGGGAGTTGCAGCTAAGGTACCAGGTGCATTGTTTACACACTCCTGTCCACGTCCCCACCTCTCCTCTCCTCCCTGGAACCAGCTCAAATCCGGTTCCCCGCACTGTGCTCCCGGTCACATCCTGCCTCAGCAGCACCAGGAGCAGGGCCCCTTCACCCACAGTCTCTTATGAAGACCCTTCCTTCATCACTGTCTTAGGGATGTTTTAGCAAAATTACTCTAAATTTCCACACTACTTTCTTATTGCTGTCCTCTCTCCCTCCAAGCCAGGTGCAAGTCAGCAGGGCGTCAGGAGGACACATTACGCTGCTTCCAGCGCTGTTCCTCCTCCGGGCTCGGTACCCTCTCCTGTGCCTTGAATCCTGCTTTCCTCTGGAGGGGCTCTGCCCGGTGACCATCCTTTAGGCACTTGAGCAAAAGCCTCAGGACAGCTCTAACCATCTGATTATTTGGACATGCCTAAACTTGTCTGAATCCCGGGGAGACCATGCGTAGACTCAAGCCTCCTGTGGTATGTAATCTCTCCACAATTCCTCTGGGCTAAACTGGAAATCAACAACTTTAATCAGCCATAGGATTATTAGGGGTTTCTTCCTCCAAATGCAAAATTCCACCTCAAAACTTTAACTTAGGTTTCAAACAGACAAAATCCCCACATCAGAATATCTTAGGAAAAATGTGTGAATCCTGGATGATCCAACTTACTGCCTCAGGGGAAGACTGTGTCAGATGCTACGCAAACGTCTGGACCTCCGTGTCTGAAGCTCTTCCTCACTTGCTTGGCATGGAGCCCCGTCTCTCCTTAGGACCTTCCTCCCCAGTTACGCCCTCCAGAGGCCCCTCAAGATCTCTGTATGTGGGGCCTACTGCCCTTGCCCCCCTTCTGCTCTCTTGCTCTGTCACTCTAGCACCTTTGGATAGCTAATAACTTGGGACCATGGAGGCCATGAAATTAAAAGATGCTTGCTCCTTGGAAGAAAAGTTAGGACAAACCTAGACAGCGTATTAAAAAACAAAGACATCACTTTGCTGACAAAGGTCCGTATAATCAAAGCTATGGTTTCTCCAGTAGTCATGTATGGGTGTGAGAGTTGGACCAAGAAGGTTGGGTGCTGAAGAATTGATACTTTTGAACTGTGGTGTTAGAGAAGACTCTTGAGAGTCCCTTGGACTGCAAGGAGATCAAATCAGTCAATCCTAAAGGAAATCAACCCTGAATACTCATTAGAAAGACTGATGCTGAAGCTGAAGCTCCAATACTTTGGGGACCTGATGCAAAGAGCCAGTTCATTGGAAAAGACCCTGATGCTGGGAAAGACTGAAGGCAGGAGGAGAAGGGGATGACAGAGGATGAGATGGTTGGATGGCATCACTGACTCAATGGACATGAGTTAGCAAAACCCAGGAGATAGATGGTGAAGGTCAGGGAAACCTGGTGTGGTGCAATTCACAGGGTTATAAAGAGTTGACATGAGGCTGGGGCTTTACCCTGCTTCTGGCCAGCAAGAAAGTTTCTTCCTCTCTTTAGACTCATAGAGAACAAACTTGTGGTTGCTGGTGGGGAAGTGGGGGGAGGGCAGAACTGGGAGTTAGGGATTAGCAGATGCAAACTATTATACACAGACTGGATTAACCACAGGTCCTACTGTATAGTACAGGGAACTATATTCAATATCCTATGATAAACCATAATGGAAATGAATATGAAAAAGAATATGCATATGAATAACTGAACCACTCTGCATTTTCCAAAGCAGAGATGAACATAACATTGTAAACCAACTATACTTCAATAAAATAAATATTTAAAACAAAAAACTTTCTGCTTCTCTTGAATAGCTCTTCCATACTGCGAAACTGCTGGGCTCCTGCTTTCAAAGTTCTTCATTCCCTTTATGCTAAAGCTCCTTCTTCCTATAGTGAAAATGAAAGTGAAGTTGCTCAGTCATGTCCAACTCTGCGACGCTGTGGACTGTGTAGCACCAGGCTCCTCTGTCCATGGGATTCTCCAGGCAAGAATACTGGAGTGGGTTGCCATCTCCTTCTCTAGGGGATCTTCCTGACCCAGGGATTGAACCTGGGTCTCCCACATTGCAGGCAGACGTTTTAACCTCTGAGCCACCAGGGAAGCCCAGGAGAACGAGGAAATGTCTGTACACAGACTTTTGGTCCAGACTTGTTTTCTCCTGATACTTCTTCCACTGTCCACTGTTCCTCCCTATGGTTCAATAACCTTCAAGGTTCCCACAAGTCCCTCTCCATCCTATACATATCTGAATCCCAACTCTAGTTCTGTCCTGGAAGGCTCTGGGCCAGATAAAAAGCACCGGGTTCAATGCAGTGGAACAATCCAGGAATGAGAGAAGGAAGGAACTCCAGAACTTGCTGTGGCAGGAGGCTGAGCTGCCAGGCTACACAGAGGAACTCCAGGAGGATGGTATGGCCTAATATCACAGCCCCAAGGCCACAAACATGTACTAAATATGGATTTAAGCATATTTAAGAACTATCTAACAGAAGCTGCTTTCTTGTACATAATGAGGAATTTGATGAAAGAAGATGGGCCGTAACAGTCACTTACTTGATAAAAGCCATCAAGAGGGAGAGAGTGGCCCAGAGTAGTCTTCACAGTTTTCAAAACATACCCTCTTCCAGAAGAGCCCATGAGGAATGAAATAAAACACAGAATCTCAGTATTCAGAATTCTGCTTTATCAATTTGATAAAAATGCTTCTAATCCAATTACAACTTAAAAATTTTGAGTCTTTTATATATCATCACAACCAATGATGCTATGAGATAGAATGGTTGAGTTATAAAAAGGAAGGAAGGGAGGGAGGGAAGGAAGGAAGGAAGGAAGAGAAAGAGAGAAAGAAAGGGAGGGAAAAAGAAAGAAAGGGCAGAAGAAAGAAAATTTTCTTCAGAATTTAGTGTCTATTTATTTATAAAGATTTTTCAGCAGCTGTAACTTTTAATCACATTATTAATGCTGCCATTTCTACATCTTAGGAATGACTTTAGATGGATGGATAAGGCCTAGGTGGGACCACAGATTGCCACCCGTGCTTTAAATATTGTGCTCTGACTCCAAGAATAGAAAAGAGACAAGTGAAAAACAACTTCACAGAAGGTGCTATCCTCAAAGCACAATTGGACTTTAATTTGGGAAAAAATTCACATATATAGAACTAGCTTGGGGTTTTAAAACATCATGGTCATGGTCCTGGCTTTTGAAACTTATTCTGTTTCAAAAAACAAAATTTAAATGAGAGGAAACACCCAGCATTTATTTTACAAGGAAACTGACCTCTAAATACAAATTATTCATTAGTAGAAAATCCATTTTGTATTTCATATGCTATTAGCTAATCTTAACTTGAGATTATTGGGGAAGATATTTTAAAATTGCTTTTGTGCTTTTCATAGAAAGCAATCAAGCACAATGGGCTATCAATTGACGTTAAATAATATAAAAGTTTTGTTTTTAAAACCTAGATGATTTTGTTCTCAATCCACAGACTGAAAACTGTATCACAAAATCTTTCAATTATTTCTTTCACTTCCTCTAGTTTGTACTTTAGAGATAGAAAGGTCATATGACAAAGAAATGAAATGCTGTAATAATGACTAATTATCAAGATAACCATGGTTCTATATCAAAACACACACCGCACATACACACACATTCTTTTTCATCCTGTTGCCCTTTTAAACTTCCACTCTATTTTTCTGCATTTCCTAGTCTTCATGGTGCAGCCTATCTGCGTCATCTTGTCGCTCATTTGCCCCTCCAGATCTACTCGGACCCTTCTCCATTCTTCCCTGGGCCCTGGAAGGCTGAGCTTGGAGACACCCACCCACTTCCTTACACTCTGCCCTCTGGGTGGTTCACTTGGAGGAAGTTCAGGCAGAAGACCAACAGAAAGTGAGGCCATGGTATTTATTCCACAGCTTCCTCTCTGCTAAGTACCTCTGCAACAGGATACCATTCCTGGCATGTGGTCCTCCCCTTTAAGCTCCCCTGTTTGGGTTCCATTGAAACCCACCTCCCTTGCTTCTTCAGGCCTGGGTATTTGTGCCCCGTCAGGACCCTGTCTAATCCAGAAGACTTTCTTTTTAAAAAATATTATTTTATTGAAGTATAATTGATTTACAATATTGTGTTAATTACTGATATACAGCAAAGTGATCAGTTACACATACATATACATTTTTTCATATATATAATTGGGGAAGATATAATATATATATATGATGTATATATACACAGTGTTTTCCATTATGTTTTATTACAGGCTACTGAATATAGTTCCCTGTGCTATACAATAGGTCTTCATTGTTTACCCAGTCTATATATACTTGTTTGCACCTACTAATCCCAAACTCCCAATCCATCCCTCTCCTACCCTACCTCCCCTTGGCAACCACAAGTCTGTTCTCTGTATCTGTGGGTATGTTTCTGTTTCTTAAGTAACTTCATTTGTGTCATATTTTAGATTCCACATATAAGTTATGTCATATGGTATTTGTTTCTTTCTGATTTACTTCACTTAATATGATAAAATCTAGGTCCAGCCATGTTGCTGCAAACAGCATTATTTAATTCATTTTTATGACTGAAAGGTATTCCACTGCATATACATACCACATCTTCTTTATCCATTCCTTTGTCAATGGACATCTAGCTTGTTTCCATGTCCTGGCTACTGTAAATACTGCTACTATGAACACAGGGATGCGTTTATCTTTTTGAATTATTGTTTTGTGCAGATATATGCCCAGGAATGAGATTGCTGGATCATAAAACAAATCTAGTTTTAGGTTTGTGAGGAACCTCTGGCTTGAAACTCAACATTCAAAAAACAAAGATCATGGCATCCGGCCCCATCACTTCATGGCAAATAGATGGAGAAGCAATGGAAGCAGTGTCAGACTTTATTTTGGGGGGCTCCAAAATCACTGCAGATAGAGACTGCAGTCATGAAACTAAAAGACGCTTGCTCCTTGGAAGAAAAGCTATGAAGAACCTAGACAGCATATGAAAAAGCAGAGAGATTACTTTGCCGACAAAGGTCTGTCTAGTCAAAGCTATGGTTTTTCCAGTAGTCATTATGGATGTGAGAGTTGGTCCATAAAGAAAGCTGATCACCAAAGAATTGATGCTTTTGAACTGTAGTGTTGGAGAAGACTTGGACTTGAGAGTCCCTCGGACTGCAAGGAGAGCCAACCAGTCCATCCTAAAGGATATCAGTCCTGAACATTTATTGGAAGGACTGATGCTGATGCTGAAGCTCCAGTATTTTGGCCACCTGATTCTAAGAACTGACTCACTGGAAAAGACCCTGCTGCTGAGAAAGACTGAAGGCAGGAGGAGCAGGGGATGAGAGAGGATGAGATGGTTGGATAGCATCACCAACTTGGTGGACATGAGTTTAAGCAAGCTCCGGGAGTTGGTGATGGACAGGGAAGCCTGGCGTGCTGCAGAACATGGGGTCTCAAAGAGTCAGACACGACTGAGCAACTGAACTGAACTGAACTGAGGAACCTCTATAGTATTTCCACAGTGGCTGCGCCAGCTTACATTCCCACCAACAGTATAGCAGATTCAGTAGCCTTTCTGAACTTCCTTCTTCTCTTGGTTTCCGGATATTGCTCCCTTTCATCTAACCCTGCTTTCCTGACTAATTCTTCTGGAGCATGGCTGTCATAGTTCACTAGCAACATGCATATTCCTTTGTAACAGTGCTCTAACCTCAATACTGAGCTTCTTGCTTCTTTAAAGAACAAGGGGAAGACACAGAAATTTGTGGTATAGATTCACCACCCACCCCAAAACATACACACACACACACACAACCCCTATAGGTGGTGTATATTTCTCTTTAAAAATTAGTTCAGTAACACTTTAAAAATCATAACAGTGACAGATTTTATTCTCTTGGGCTCCAAAATCACTGTGGACGGTGACTGCAGCCATGAAATTAAAAGATGCTTGCTCCTTGGAAGAAAAGCTAGACAGCATATTAAACAAACCTAGACAGCATATTGAAAACAGCGACATCAACACAATAATAGAAGGAGACTTTAACACCCACTTACACCAATGGACAGATCATCAAAACAGAAAATTAATAAGGAAGCACAAATCTCAAATGATACCTTAGATGAAATGGATCTCATTGACATCTTCAAGACATTCCATCCAAATGCAGAAGAATACACCTTCTTCTCAAGTGCACACGGAACATTCCCCAGGATAGGCCACATCTTGGGTCACAAATCAAACCTCAGTAAATTTAAGAAAATTGAAATCATATCAAGCATCTTCTCCAACCACAATTCAATGAGACTAGATATCAATTACAAACAAAAAACTGTAAGAAACACAAACGCATGGAGATTAAACAACATGTTTCTAAATAACCAACAGGTTACTGAAGAAATCAAAAGGGAAATAAAAAAATTTCTAGAAGCAAATGACAATGAAAACATGACAACTTCTTATAGCAATACAATCCTACCTCAAGAAACAAGAGAAACATCAAATAGACAACTTTACACTTAAAACAACTGGAAAAGGAAGAACAAAACCCCCCCAAAATTAGTAGAAGGAAAGAAATCATAAATATCTGGGCAGAAAAAAAATGAAAAAAATGAAAGAAACAATAGTAAAGATGAATAAAACTAAAAGCTGGTACTCTGAGAAGACAAACAAAATTGACAAGCCTTTAGCTAGACTCTGGAAAAGGAAGAACAAAACCCCCCCAAAATTAGTAGAAGGAAAGAAATCATAAATATCTGGGCAGAAAAAAAATGAAAAAAATGAAAGAAACAATAGTAAAGATGAATAAAACTAAAAGCTGGTACTCTGAGAAGACAAACAAAATTGACAAGCCTTTAGCTAGACTCAAGAAAAAAAGAGAGAAGAATCAAATCAACAAAATTAGAAATGAAAAAGGAGAGGTTACAACAGACAGTGGACAGTGCAGAAATACAAAGGATTATAAGAGACTATTATGAACAATTATATGGCAATAAAATGAATAATCTGGAAGAAATAGATTCTTAGAAAAGTTCAATCATCCAAGACGGAATCAGGAAGAAATGGAGATTATGAACAACCCAATAACAACCACTGAAATTGAAGCTGTGATCAAAAATCTCCCAAAAAACAAAAGCCTGGGACCAGATGGCTTCACAGGAAAATTCTATCAAATATTTAGAGAAGAGTTAATGCCTATCCTTCTAAAACTCTTTCAAAAACTTGCAGAGGAAGGAACACTACCAAACACTACCAATCATTCTATGAGGCCACCATCACCCTGATACCAAAACCAGACAAAGACAGCACAAAAAAAGAAAATTACAGGCCAATATCACTGATGAACATAGATGCAAAAATCTTCAACAAAATTTTAGCAAACAAAATTCAGCAACACATCAAAAAGCTCATACACCTTGATCAAGTTGGGTTTATTCCAGGGATGCAAAGATTCTTCAATATATGCAAATCAATCAATGTGATACACCATATTAAATTGAAAGATAAGAGCCATATGATAATCTCAATAGATGCAGAAAAAGCCTTTGACAAAATTCAGCACCTATTTATGATTAAAACTCTTAAAAAAAAATGGGCATAGAAGGAACCTACCTTAACATAGTAAAGGCCTTATATGAGAAGACCACAGCCAACATTATTCTCAGTGGTGAAAAACTAACAGCACTCCCACTAAGATCAGGAACAAGACAAGGGTGTCCACTTTCACCACTATTATTCAACATAGTTCTGGAATTTCTAGCTACAGCAATCAGAGAAGAAAAAGAAATAAAAGGAATCCAGATTGGAAAAGAAGAAGTAAAGCTCCCACTCTTTGCAGATACTGTACAGGATACTGTACATAAAAAACCCTAAAGATAGTATCAGAAAATTGCTAGAGCTAATCAGTGAATTTAGCAAAGTTGCAGGATACAAAATCAATACAGAGAAATCACTTGCATTTCTATACACTAACAATGAAAAATCAAAAAGAGAAATTAAGGAATAAATCCTGTTCACCATTGCAACAAAAAGAATTAAATATCTAGGAATAAACTTACCTGAGGAGACAAAAGAACTGTACACAGGAAATTATAAGACACTGATGAAAGAAACAAAGATGACATAAACAGATGGAGAGATATTCCATGTTCCTGGGTAGGAAGGATCAATATTGTGAAAATGACTACACTATCAAATGTAATCTACAGATTCAATGCAATCCCTATCAAATTACCAATGGCATTTTTCACATAACTAGAACAAAAAATTACACAATTTATATGGAAACACAAAAGACCCCAAATAGCCAAAACAGTCTTGAGAAAGAATGGAGCTGGAGGAATCAACCTTCCTGACTTCAGATTATACTACAAAGCTACAATCACCAAGACAGTATGGTACTTGTACAAAAACAGAAATATAGGCCAATGGAATAAGATAGAAATCCCAGAAATAAACCCATGCACCTATGGGTACCTTATTTTTGACAAAGGAGGCAAAAATATACAATGGGGCAAAGACAGAGTCTTCAATAAATGGTGCTGGGAAAACTGGACAGCTACATGTAAAAGAATGAAATTAGAATACTTCCTAACACCATACACAAAGATAAACTCAAAATGGATGAAAGACCTAAATGTAAGTCCAGAAACTATAAAACTCTTAGAGGAAAACATAGGCAGAACACTCGATGACATAAATCGAAGCAAGATCCTCTATGACCCACCTCCTAGAGTAATGGAAATAAAAACAAAAATAAATGAGTAGGACCTGATTAAATTTAAAAGCTTTTGCACAGTAAAGGAAACTATAAGCAAGGTGAAAAGAAACCCTAAGAATGGGAGAGAAAAATAGCAGATGAAACAACTAACAAAGGATTAATTTTCAAAATATACAAGCAGCTCATACAACTCAATGCTAGAAAAACAAACAATCCAATCAAAAAGTGGGAAAAACAGACATTTCTCCAAATAAGACATACAGATGGCTAACAAACACATGAAAAGATACTCAACATCACTCATTATTAGAGAAATGCAAATCAAAACCACAATGAGGTATCACCTCACACTGGTCAAAATGGCCATCATCAAAAAGTCTACAAACAGTAAATGCTAGAGAGGATGTGGAGAAAAGGGAACACTCTTGCACTGTTGGTGGGAATGTAAATTGATACATCCACTATGGAAG
Organism: Oreotragus oreotragus; assembly: GCA_006410675.1. Taxonomy (NCBI): domain Eukaryota; kingdom Metazoa; phylum Chordata; class Mammalia; order Artiodactyla; family Bovidae; genus Oreotragus; species Oreotragus oreotragus. Next base: position 112,301 of record SJYX01014327.1, read on the forward strand.
ACAGTATGGAGATTCCTTAAAAAACTAGGAATAAAACCACCATTTGACCCAGCCATCCCACTCCTAGGCATATATCCTGAAGAAACCAAGTATCCTATTGTTCACTGCAGTGCTATTTACAATAGCTAAAACATGGAAGCAACCTAAATGTCCATGACAGATGAATGGATAAAGAATTTGTGGTACATATACACAATGGAATATTACTCAGCCATAGAAGGGAACACATTTGAGTCAGTTCTGATGAGGCAGAGGAACCTAGAACCTATTATACAGAGTGAAGTGAGTCAGAAAGAGAAAGATAAATATTGTATTCTAATGCACATATACGGAATATAGAAAAATGGTCCTGAAGAATTTATTTACAGAGCAGAAGTGGAGAACAGACATACACAATAGACTTATGGACATCGGGAGAGGGGAGGAGAGGGTGAGATGTATGGAAAGAGCAACACGGAAACTTACATTACCATATGTAAAATATATAGCCAAAGGGAACTTGCTGTGTGGCTCAGGAAACTCAAACAGGGGCTCTGTATCAACCTAGAGGGGTGGGACCGGGAGGGAGATGGGAGGGAGGTTCAAAAGCGAGGGGATATATGTATACCTATGGCTGATTCATGTTGAGCTTTGATAGAAAACAAGAAAATTCTGTAAAACAACTATCTTTCAATAAAAAAAAATAAATTAAAAAAACACACACACACAGAGACATCACTTTGCCAGCAAAGGTCCATATAGCCAAAGCTATGTTTCTTCCAGAGAGTTGGACCGTAAAGAAGACTGGGCACCAAAGAACTGATCCTTTTGAACTGTGGTGCTGGAGAAAACTCATGAGAGTCCCTTGGACAGCAAGGAAATCAAATCAGTCAATCATAAAGGAAATCAACCCTGAATATTCATTCAACCCTGATGCAGAAGCTGAAGCTCCAATAATCTGGCCACCTAATGTGAAGAGCTGACTCACTGGAAAAGAACCTGATGCTGGGAAAGATTGAGAGCAGAAGGAAGAGAAGGCAATAGAGGATGAGATGGTGGATGGCATCACTGACTCAAAGAACATGAGTTTGAGCAAACCTAGGGAGATAGTGAATGACAGGGAAGCCTGGCATGCTGCAGTTCATGGAGTCACAAAGAGTCAGACACCACTTAGCTACTGAACAACAACTCTCAAAATCATAAAAGTGACATATTTGTTACAACCAGTGTAAAAACATGTAAAGCAAAGTCAAAGTTCTTCCCCAGTACTTCTGGTTCCTTCCCCTTCCCCTCACTCCCCTTCACCTTGCCTTGCCCTTAGATATAGAATGTGAACACACTGGACTATCTTTCTTTACACTCTTTCCATGATATTCAAACCCATACCAAACATATATACTCATATATAGAAAGGAGTGTGATTTGCTGTCTTTAGAAAAACGGAGCATACTCACTCTACCTTATTTTTCAACTTGCTAAATATCTAGTTTCATTCTTTAGAGATTAAATATATTTAAATTTATGTAGCTATTTCTCTATTGATTGACACTCCATTTTTTTTCCAGCTGCTTTGGCTACTACACACAATGTTGCAATAAACAACCATATACATATATTCTTACTAGTGCATCTATTTCTGTGACCTAAAGTCCTAAAATAGGGTTGGTAGGTCAAAATTACATATAGTTTCAATTACACATGGAATCTTCCCAGATCAGGGATTGAACCTGTGTCTCCCTCATTGGAAGGCAGATTCTTTACCACTGAGAGCCAACAGGGAAGCCCTGATCTTACTTTCTGTCAACACAAATTACAGATAATTTTCTATGCGTTACATACTTTTAGTAGTCAGCTCTAACGGCTGGATATAGCCATTAGTGTTGTGGAGCGTCTTAAAAATTTTATTGGAATTTATCAAACCTCAGTATCAATACAGGGGGAATTGGTATCTACTTCCCATAATGTTGTCCAGAGAGAAATCAAAGCTTTGACAGTAGCACTAAATACGACAAAAATCTACTATAAATATGCCTCTCAATCCTTAATCAGCTGACATTAATTACATCTTTTGATGGGCGCAAGCACTGACCAAATGATTCACAATATCAAAAGGAACTATGCCTGGGGCATGTGGCTCCATCACCACCTCAGTAACTTCAAAGGAGAAAGATCATGAGATTGCTGAGCAGAGCACTGGGGATCTTCCTGAGTATGGTAACCCAAGTTCCATGTGATTCTTCCGGCATTAAAAGGGTCTATTTCAGATCAAAGGTAAAAGAAGGCCAGAAAAACAGAAGGGAATCCCAGCCCCAAGGATATCACTATGCAGGTTAACACAACTAGAGTCCCTCAGGCTTGAGAAAATATTACATTCCACAAAGGCTTGGGAACATAACATACAGCAGTTTCCATAAAACCAGGGTGGCAGTGAGGTGAGGATGAGGGTGTGGGAAGAGGAGGACCATAGAAGACAAATCTGGCCACCATCCATTGTTAGCATATTCTCTGTTTGATCATATCACCATCAGACAAGAAATTCCTGTGCACAGACCTGGGAATGAAAAGTGAGGAAAGTTATAAAGCCAAAAGGAGGTGGCCCAAGAGCGGTCATGCTATTTCCTGTGTGGATGGTAATGCTGGCTTTCACTGCCTGGTCTTGTGAGAAGGAGAACCAGGTTTCAGTCTTTCCTGGGAATTACGACTTGCCCATAACACTAAAGAGCCCTCCAACTGGAAACAGATCTCATTATTTTGCCAGACTTAATCTCTTACTCGAGTAGTTAATAAGCACTTTCAATAACCTTAATCGCATCACTTCAATTAAATGCCCAGATGCTATTTCCACAGGAAATAAATGTCTACAGACCATAAACTCAACTTGGTTAATAGCTAACGTGGGAGAAAGGTGGGAACTGGACTCAGATAAAGGGCTACTGTTGGGTGATGGTAAATGAATGATCCACCCTCACATGGGGCTGTCTGAGGCCTCCGTTGGGATATGGAGAGAAGTGAAATGAAACACAACGGCAGCTGGAAGCAGGAAAATTCTCCCTGTGTGGACCCACCAGCTGCTGAAAGTCACTGAAGGATCCATAAAACACTGAGGATCATGGCCACAGAGAAGGGGGACTGATGGGAGACAGGAGACAGGAACACAAGATACAGATGAAAAATAGTATCTGGAGAACTCGCTGCCTTCACACTTTTCAAAGAAGAATGATGATAAGAAACAATGTTTGGATGTCCCAGAGGAAGGTCCCAGCAAAAGAGAAGTTACCCATGCCAGAAAAACAAGGTTTTTCCTGATCCCATTTTTCTGTCTTCCAATGCCTTTTTAAAATAAAATGTTAGAAGCACAGGCAGTCTTCCTGCCAAGGAATCCACGAGATGTTAATGACTGGATCCTAAAGTGCTGTGAAGATCCCAGCAGAAGGCTGGGGCCAAAGAAAAGGGAATGGTTCTGAGCAATTGTATGGAGAGGTCTCGTGAAAGGGTGACCATCTGTTGAACTGGCCCTTCAGTGAGTTCAAGGTCAGTCATCAGAGAAAGTGAATGTCCTCTGTGTGCCTACCTTGACCCAGATGCAATAGAACTTTTTTTTTTTTTTTTTTAATAGAAAAAGGACAACAAAATAAAAAGATAATTCTGAGTTGGGATGGGGGGACATTTACTGAAATTCAGTGTACTTAATGTAGTTTCTGGAGAAGTGGCACACCCAGTCATAGGATTTAGTGTGACTTTTGAAAAGAGCCTTTGGGGTTGTGGTGGCTCTTGCATGCCCAGTTTCTAGAAGTCTCTATCTAATAATTGCAGGGAGCTTCCTTTCCATATTTCAAAAGCTCCAGCATCCACACAGAGAAAGGATTTTCATCACAAGAGTTCTATGACACATGATATAAAATCTATAATTCTATGACTTCGCTGATGAAGCAGTTCGGTTCTATTAGGAAGTAGCAAGTTTCATCAAACTAAGAGCAGTATACTACAAACACAAAATGAAGAACATTTACTACACTTGAAAGAATCACACCCTGGATCAGTGATTTAGAGAAATTTATAAAATGGCAAGAGTTCAAAATGAACAGAAGCTTTTTAAATTCCTCTTTCCTAGACAGATATTTTTATCTCAAAAATTTCACATGGTGCTTCCTCTCACCTTTAAGGGACTCTATGTTATATTACAAGCCTAGACAAGGCATTGACCATATGCTTTGAAATGATCACTGAAAAAGAACCTATTACCTACACAAAGGCATGCAATACCCTGGGTACCTGGCCACACTGAACTGGAACATTGTGTGAATACAGGAGTGGCACTTTAATAAACTTTTTGGGTCTTATTGAACCCACTTATAGAACCTCCAGAACTATTTTCATGTAAATTTTTAAATCACATGAAACATACAAGCCAAATTATCTCTTTAGCACTTTCTGCATAAGACATGATGTTATACCAGTAACAGCAAAACCCCATTTATAAAACATAACTTCAGGATAAACATTACTTTGTGCTTATTTGAGAAATAAAAAAAGAGTTAAAAAAAAAACAACACAAAATCTGAACCAAGTTTCTTCAAGTTAGAAGGAATTCATCCCTCTTCTAGTATTAAAAAAAAAAAAGTTTTTGTCATAAAATAAGACCACTTACAAAAGTGATCCCTATAGAGAAGCAAAACCCAAACCAGAAACCTCTGACAATAGAGGAGCAAAGACACAGTATGCTTCCACTCTTAGGGAATCCCAGCAAATCCAGGCTACCCCAGCAGGGTGAAGAGCAGAATTTAGGTCAAGGGGCCAATTAGCATCAAAGGCAGTGACAAGTTGCTACTTCTCTCTGCCCAATCCTGTTTCCTTTGAGAGTCCTGTGTTCAGCAACCATGTAGGCAACTTTAGAGCATGCCAATACAAACAAATGAAAAAACTTAAGGCATTTACAAAACATTGCTTCTAGAAGCAACTACACCCCTAACCCCATAAATCAACACCACTTCCATGCTCCTTAATAACACTCCCAGCTGTACTGTTACAAGGTGAATTGACTTGGCCAAGGAATATCGATTCATTGTTAATTAGCCAGTCTCTGAATAGCATGAGCAGATTGCCTGTGGGTCGCCCGTGAACACACGTAAAGCATTTTAAACCGGGACTAACCTGGAGGTGACTGGTGCTGGAGCTGAGCTGTGGTCCTTCCGGGCCCCAAGGTCTTTTCCAAAGGTTCCCCGGGCACCAACCGAGGTTGGCCCACTCTGAGGGAGGTCGAGCTGGCCCCTTTGGTCTCCGTGACCTTGGCAGAGGATGGTGGCTCCAAGGTGTCAGCAGAGAGGGACCCAGAGAGAGCGCGGCTCCTTCCAGAAAGAGAGTCATCAAGAGCGGCCTCCCTCTCTCCAGGCGGCGAGGAGAGCCGGAGGATCCTGTGATGCTGCTGAGGGCTGGGGAGCCTTGGAGAGAGAGGTGAGGGAACAGGTGACATCCGTTTGCGCGTGCTGGGTGGAAAGGCTGAATTATTCATTACCATGCCATGAGCAGCCAGCGCTGGTGGGGGCTGCCTTTTCTCATCCCTTCCAGGGTCCACGCCACCACGGGGCAGATCCAAAAACAAGGTTTTGCGGCTACCTCTTCCAAGCCCAGCTCCCCTCCTGCTCCTGGTTTCTGGGAAGGTGTGGGCGCCAATCGTGCCAAAGGGAAAGCCCAGCCGTTTGCCCTCAGCGGCATCATCTAACTTCTCGCTCTCTATCACCTTCAGGAGGACCTTGTTCACAGCCCCCTCAGTGCTGGCTGGGGGGCATTCCCCAGCTGACGGCTGCCATGACCTGTCCCTTTGCTGTTCCTTGTCCAGGCCCCTATCTCCCCAAGCCCCAGCCTCAGCTCCTGGGAGAGTGAGCAAGTCTGCGCCTGGTACGAACTCAGCTGGGGCTGCTAGGCCAGGGGCAATCTTTCCCTCACCCTCAGGATGCGATTTGACTACTTGCTGTACCTGAGTGGACAGATCCTGGACTCTGGCCACCACTCGGGAGACAGGCTTCTTCCTATGAGTCCACTCAGCAGCCTTCACTCTCTGGCCTCTCTCTACCTCTGGTTCTTTCTCAAGCTCCTTGTGACTTTCAGTCAAGCCTGTTTGCTGATGTACCAGCCTGCGAGGGGTTCTCTTCAGCTCCCTAGCTCTATCATCCCCTGGCTCCATGGAGCTGCAGTCAGGGGGCAGCCTGCCTCTTCCTAGCCCCGCATCTTCAGAAGGCTTCTTGATGCTTTCCGAGCCAGAGTCAGCATCCAGTGTCCTGGGGACCTCTAGGGTGCATCTCTTTCTTCTCTGCAGGGATGAAGTAAGCTCCCCATTGAGAAGCAAGTTGCCTCTCTCCTCCAGAAGCCAAAGATGAGGCCTTGTTCGAGAGAGAGGAAGGGAACTGCTGGAATAGACCTGGTCCTTCCCCAGCAGAGGAGCCAATTCCTGTCCTCTATGCCCCTTTCTTTTTGTTCTCTTCTGCAGGGAGCTTTGAAAGAGCCCCTCAAAGCTCTCTCTCCTTCCACCAAACCTCCGGGCCTTTTTGTTCCTGTGGGAGCTCCTCTTGTTGAGACAGCCCACGGCGGGCTCCCCCAGCCAGTCGCCAGCACTCTGGAAACAGTCATCCTCGGAGGCCAGGCTCACAGAGAGTTCAGGCAGCTTCCCCTCCTGGTTCCCCATCGTAATCCCCAGGATGCGGTCTGAGCTCAGCAGACCGGCCAGCAGTCTCTCCCTCTCGGCAGTGAGTTTGTACAGCTCAGTCAGAATGTCTTTCGTGGGAGTCGGCTTGAAAAAGATGTCGCCTGGATGTTCGTTCGGCTGCAGACTGAGGCTGTGGATGTGGAACCCCTCCCTGACTTGGTAGCAGTTATGAAACCCTTTACTGGCTGTGTCTAGAGTTACAGTGTCCTTGTACGAAAATCCTCTGACTTCGCCCCTTGGAAGATAGAAGCTGATGTAGCAGACTTCGGTAATGGGTTTATGCAATTGGAGGGTGCAGTGAGTGCCTTCCATTATGCCTACCTAATTATTCATGCCTCGGAGATGCTGGTCTGTGGTCAGGCTTCTGAGGCTCCAGTGGTGGGGCATGTGATGGTGGCAGTGTGGGGAAAGCAGCTGACAGTCATCTCCAGCAACGAGACTGCCTGTGAGGGAAACGAGAGGAAAGCAGCTAGTCTAACAGAGTGCAGGAATCATATGCCGACAGAAATCAAAGCGTTACCGGTCTTACCCTTCCTCTCTGGCTGACCTCAGTCAACTCAAGACATCAGCCAGAAGGCTGACTGTAACCTCTTCCCTGCTCCCAGCCCACCCTTGACTAGCAAAGCTTTTCTACAGCTGAGAATAGGATAGCGCTCTAATATCAGCCCCAAAAGTCCCTTTGCCCCTTTGCCCTATGTGGGAACTTAATGTATACCCTAAGTAGGTCTCTCAACTTCTCAAGGTTTCGTTTAGGTTCTTCTATAAAACAGAGCTAACATACCTCCCAGAAATCCTGAGGAGAGGGGACTTTGAGATCCTTAGAAAACATAGCCATTTTAGTAACTCGGATTTGGAAGATTACTTTGCAAAAATGAGTCAAACCTTTTTACTCTCCAAGAAGCACCTTCTAAGATTTGAGATTATGGATCAGACAGTGAAGAATCTGCCTGCAATGCAAGAGACCCGGGTTCCATCCCTGGGTCAGGAAGATCCCATAGAGTAGGAAATGGCAACCCACTCCAGTATTCTTGCTTGGAGAACTTCATGGACAAAGTACCTGGTGGGCTATCGTCCGTGGGGTCACAAATAGTCAGACATGACAAGCAACTAACACACACTCTATTTAACTTAAAGAAATACGGAGGAAAGATATTAGGCACAAATCTGACATTTCTTCTGGACACAATTCATAAATTCTGCTAATAAGAGCTAAAGTGAAAATGCTTAATTTTAAATTTAAAAGAAGTAACTCAGGCATCTTAATCAGGTTCTCTTTGTTTTTTCTTTTGTTTGTTTGTTTTCCTACTTCTTGCCTATCTAAAGTCAAATGGAATGGCAGAGAAAAAGGAAAAATCTGTAAGCCATTGCTGGCCCTGTATGGACTTTCAATCAATGACTTCACCGTCAAAGTGGCTGAAATGTCACATCGCTGGGGCAGGCAGCTGTTCCCTCCTGTGATGTGAAGTATCCCAGGGGCGTCTCTCTGGCTAACATCCCTCCACACAGTCATGAGCTTAGAATTCTATATTATGACACTTCATTTCTCAAATGAAGCCACTGCCCAGTCTTCAGGGCTTCCAAGCTTAAAAAGAAAGCCCCTGGGGAGGGTAACATAATAACCATTTATTAACCATTGATATCTTCAGTGATATCTTGGGTCTCTACATAAAACTACATTTTGAGTGTAGGAAGAAAGAAATGAAGAAGAGCTTTTTAATAGAGACTCCTTACTGAAGACATATGAAAATAAGAGGGATAAAATGAAAGTAAAAAGACAAGAAGAGAAAAGCAACCATC
>SJYX01014327.1:122485-151346 GCA_006410675.1 Oreotragus oreotragus
AAAAAAAAAAACACAAAATCTGAACCAAGTTTCTTCAAGTTAGAAGGAATTCATCCCGCTTCTAGTATTAAAAAAAAAAAAAAGTTTTTGTCATAAAATAAGACCACTTACAAAAGTGATCCCTATAGAGAAGCAAAACCCAAACCAGAAACCTCTGACAATAGAGGAGCAAAGACACAGTATGCTTCCACTCTTAGGGAATCCCAGCAAATCCAGGCTACCCCAGCAGGGTGAAGAGCAGAATTTAGGTCAAGGGGCCAATTAGCATCAAAGGCAGTGACAAGTTGCTACTTCTCTCTGCCCAATCCTGTTTCCTTTGAGAGTCCTGTGTTCAGCAACCATGTAGGCAACTTTAGAGCATGCCAATACAAACAAATGAAAAAACTTAAGGCATTTACAAAACATTGCTTCTAGAAGCAACTACACCCCTAACCCCATAAATCAACACCACTTCCATGCTCCTTAATAACACTCCCAGCTGTACTGTTACAAGGTGAATTGACTTGGCCAAGGAATATCGATTCATTGTTAATTAGCCAGTCTCTGAATAGCATGAGCAGATTGCCTGTGGGTCGCCCGTGAACACACGTAAAGCATTTTAAACCGGGACTAACCTGGAGGTGACTGGTGCTGGAGCTGAGCTGTGGTCCTTCCGGGCCCCAAGGTCTTTTCCAAAGGTTCCCCGGGCACCAACCGAGGTTGGCCCACTCTGAGGGAGGTCGAGCTGGCCCCTTTGGTCTCCGTGACCTTGGCAGAGGATGGTGGCTCCAAGGTGTCAGCAGAGAGGGACCCAGAGAGAGCGCGGCTCCTTCCAGAAAGAGAGTCATCAAGAGCGGCTTCCCTCTCTCCAGGCGGCGAGGAGAGCCGGAGGATCCTGTGATGCTGCTGAGGGCTGGGGAGCCTTGGAGAGAGAGGTGAGGGAACAGGTGACATCCGTTTGCGCGTGCTGGGTGGAAAGGCTGAATTATTCATTACCATGCCATGAGCAGCCAGCGCTGGTGGGGGCTGCCTTTTCTCATCCCTTCCAGGGTCCACGCCACCACGGGGCAGATCCAAAAACAAGGTTTTGCGGCTGCCTCTTCCAAGCCCAGCTCCCCTCCTGCTCCTGGTTTCTGGGAAGGTGTGGGCGCCAATCGTGCCAAAGGGAAAGCCCAGCCGTTTGCCCTCAGCGGCATCATCTAACTTCTCGCTCTCTATCACCTTCAGGAGGACCTTGTTCACAGCCCCCTCAGTGCTGGCTGGGGGGCATTCCCCAGCTGACGGCTGCCATGACCTGTCCCTTTGCTGTTCCTTGTCCAGGCCCCTATCTCCCCAAGCCCCAGCCTCAGCTCCTGGGAGAGTGAGCAAGTCTGCGCCTGGTACGAACTCAGCTGGGGCTGCTAGGCCAGGGGCAATCTTTCCCTCACCCTCAGGATGCGATTTGACTACTTGCTGTACCTGAGTGGACAGATCCTGGACTCTGGCCACCACTCGGGAGACAGGCTTCTTCCTATGAGTCCACTCAGCAGCCTTCACTCTCTGGCCTCTCTCTACCTCTGGTTCTTTCTCAAGCTCCTTGTGACTTTCAGTCAAGCCTGTTTGCTGATGTACCAGCCTGCGAGGGGTTCTCTTCAGCTCCCTAGCTCTATCATCCCCTGGCTCCATGGAGCTGCAGTCAGGGGGCAGCCTGCCTCTTCCTAGCCCCGCATCTTCAGAAGGCTTCTTGATGCTTTCCGAGCCAGAGTCAGCATCCAGTGTCCTGGGGACCTCTAGGGTGCATCTCTTTCTTCTCTGCAGGGATGAAGTAAGCTCCCCATTGAGAAGCAAGTTGCCTCTCTCCTCCAGAAGCCAAAGATGAGGCCTTGTTCGAGAGAGAGGAAGGGAACTGCTGGAATAGACCTGGTCCTTCCCCAGCAGAGGAGCCAATTCCTGTCCTCTATGCCCCTTTCTTTTTGTTCTCTTCTGCAGGGAGCTTTGAAAGAGCCCCTCAAAGCTCTCTCTCCTTCCACCAAACCTCCGGGCCTTTTTGTTCCTGTGGGAGCTCCTCTTGTTGAGACAGCCCACGGCGGGCTCCCCCAGCCAGTCGCCAGCACTCTGGAAACAGTCATCCTCGGAGGCCAGGCTCACAGAGAGTTCAGGCAGCTTCCCCTCCTGGTTCCCCATCGTAATCCCCAGGATGCGGTCTGAGCTCAGCAGACCGGCCAGCAGTCTCTCCCTCTCGGCAGTGAGTTTGTACAGCTCAGTCAGAATGTCTTTCGTGGGAGTCGGCTTGAAAAAGATGTCGCCTGGATGTTCGTTTGGCTGCAGACTGAGGCTGTGGATGTGGAACCCCTCCCTGACTTGGTAGCAGTTATGAAACCCTTTACTGGCTGTGTCTAGAGTTACAGTGTCCTTGTACGAAAATCCTCTGACTTCGCCCCTTGGAAGATAGAAGCTGATGTAGCAGACTTCGGTAATGGGTTTATGCAATTGGAGGGTGCAGTGAGTGCCTTCCATTATGCCTACCTAATTATTCATGCCTCGGAGATGCTGGTCTGTGGTCAGGCTTCTGAGGCTCCAGTGGTGGGGCATGTGATGGTGGCAGTGTGGGGAAAGCAGCTGACAGTCATCTCCAGCAACGAGACTGCCTGTGAGGGAAACGAGAGGAAAGCAGCTAGTCTAACAGAGTGCAGGAATCATATGCCGACAGAAATCAAAGCGTTACCGGTCTTACCCTTCCTCTCTGGCTGACCTCAGTCAACTCAAGACATCAGCCAGAAGGCTGACTGTAACCTCTTCCCTGCTCCCAGCCCACCCTTGACTAGCAAAGCTTTTCTACAGCTGAGAATAGGATAGTGCTCTATTATCAGCCCCAAAAGTCCCTTTGCCCCTTTGCCCTATGTGGGAACTTAATGTATACCCTAAGTAGGTCTCTCAACTTCTCAAGGTTTCGTTTAGGTTCTTCTATAAAACAGAGCTAACATACCTCCCAGAAATCCTGAGGAGAGGGGACTTTGAGATCCTTAGAAAACATAGCCATTTTAGTAACTCGGATTTGGAAGATTACTTTGCAAAAATGAGTCAAACCTTTTTACTCTCCAAGAAGCACCTTCTAAGATTTGAGATTATGGATCAGACAGTGAAGAATCTGCCTGCAATGCAAGAGACCCAGGTTCCATCCCTGGGTCAGGAAGATCCCCTAGAGTAGGAAATGGCAACCCACTCCAGTATTCTTGCTTGGAGAACTTCATGGACAAAGTACCTGATGGGCTATCGTCTGTGGGGTCACAAATAGTCAGACATGACAAGCAACTAACACACACTCTATTTAACTTAAAGAAATACGGAGGAAAGATATTAGGCACAAATCTGACATTTCTTCTGGACACAATTCATAAATTCTGCTAATAAGAGCTAAAGTGAAAATGCTTAATTTTAAATTTAAAAGAAGTAACTCAGGCATCTTAATCAGGTTCTCTTTGTTTTTTCTTTTGTTTGTTTGTTTTCCTACTTCTTGCCTATCTAAAGTCAAATGGAATGGCAGAGAAAAAGGAAAAATCTGTAAGCCATTGCTGGCCCTGTATGGACTTTCAATCAATGACTTCACCGTCAAAGTGGCTGAAACGTCACATCGCTGGGGCAGGCAGCTGTTCCCTCCTGTGATGTGAAGTATCCCAGGGGCGTCTCTCTGGCTAACATCCCTCCACACAGTCATGAGCTTAGAATTCTATATTATGACACTTCATTTCTCAAATGAAGGCACTGCCCAGTCTTCAGGGCTTCCAAGCTTAAAAAGAAAGCCCCTGGGGAGGGTAACATAATAACCATTTATTAACCATTGATATCTTCAGTGATATCTTGGGTCTCTACATAAAACTACATTTTGAGTGTAGGAAGAAAGAAATGAAGAAGAGCTTTTTAATAGAGACTCCTTACTGAAGACATATGAAAATAAGAGGGATAAAATGAAAGTAAAAAGACAAGAAGAGAAAAGCAACCATCTGGTCAATGCAGAAGTTCCAGAAGGACTCAGGGTACTCACAGGGGTTAAAGGGCAAGAAGAGAGGAAGCAGAGAAGAAATGGGAGGCCAGCTGAGGCCTTGCCTCTCTCACAGCTTACTGTGGGATTGTTCTCATTCGACTATAATACCTCTAAAACTTGTCTGAAATGCTCATTCCTGGCGTTTCTTAAAGGTGCCCATGTGTATAGATTCTTAATACTTAATAGTACAAACTCTCTGAATATATCTAAGAACACATTTTGGAGGTGGATTTTTTTATTCGGAAGTGGTAAAACAGTCATAAACAACCAGTTATAAGAGCAACTGCATAGCTGCCAATATCCACTCTTCATGATGCTGAGCATTGAGAGTTCAACTTAGGAACTGTCAAAAAAAACTGAAGCGAAGCTGCTGAAGTGCTATTATCCTAAGCTGCACAAAGCTGGGAAAGGCCTTGCCTTGCCTTCGAGCATCACTCTCCTCTAGTTCTTCTTACCTTCTCCGTTTCCCTGGATTAGAGGAAGTGTGTGATGTGGCAGAAGGGGAAGAGTGACAGTTTTTTAAATATATATAATCTGTCCAAAGTGGCAGCACAAAGTTCATGCTATGACTTCAGATGAAAACATGGTTGCCTATTTTAAAAGTCTATGCCCTAAGAGAGGGAATTTTACGTATTGAATATATACGTGTGCTCACTTTTATTTTGCTATCTCATTTAACAAACATATTTCCCTTTTACAGATGAAGAAATCGAAATTCAGAGAGATTAAGGACCCTGGTCTAAGGCCATATGGCTCAAAAGAAGGAAGAATAAAGCCTAGATCGGTGTCATTTCATGGCTTTGTAGGTAAAGTGGCTCCTTATTTACTGCCTTCTAATGCTGAACTAATTTTTCAAGAAATTTGAATAGAAGAGTTCCTTTATTTTGCTGGCTTGGTATTACTCACATTATTTCTTCAAATATGTCTCATATCTTGCTACTTTTACAACTCGTGCTTTGGCATGTCTCATCAGACAAAATGCTGTTCTCTACGGCTTGTCCCTTAAGCAATATAATTCAGGGTCAGGGCACCAGAAACTCATTGCATCTGTACCTGTCAAGTAGAACTCTTGAAAATTCTAATACAGAAAATAAGGAGGAACAGACTCATATGAAGGCTATATCTTCTGTGAAAATTATAGACATACAGTGCTCTTTTATAGGGTTAACTACTTTTTTCTCCTTGTCTTTATAAGTCTTGATTATACACATGGAGAAAATGTCATGGTTAGTAATATGTATATTAGTCATGGTTGGGAAACTAAAGCCAAGTTTTAGGAAATTATGAGATTGTATTTTACAGCAACAAAACCACAATTCAAGGCATGAAGCTACTATTAAAAAAAAAAAAAAAAAACCACTTCCACATAGAAACTTCAATACAGAATGCTCTTTTTGGTGCCCATGTCTAAGGCCAGGGAGGCACAGAACAGAAAGAGGAAAAAAAAAAAAAAAGGAAACAGGAATTTGTCCCATGCTCTTGGGAAACTACATTTTCTCCAATCTGGGCACTGGGGACTAGAAGTGTGTTAAAAGACTGTACTGAACACAGGCTAAGGAGCTGGAACATCCCAGGAGGCATAGTGAATCATTAAAGAATCCTAAGCAAGGCATGCTGCTTATTTAGATTTGTATTACAGAAAAATCACTCCAGAAGCAAAGTGGAGACTCCACCAACAAGGGCTAAGATGAGGGTTATTGGGCTTCCCTAGTGGCTCAGATGGTAAAGACTCTTCCTGCAATGTGGGAGACCTGGATTGGATCCCTGGGTCTGGAAGATCCCTTGGAGAAGGAAATGGCAACCCACTCCAGGACTCTTGCCTGGAGAATTCCATGGACAGAGGAGCCTGGTGGGCTACAGTCCACGGGTCGCAAAGAGTCAGACACAACTGAGCCAACTACCACTTCCAGTTTCATATCATATGTAAGTTCTATGTAAGATAATCGCACTCCATCCTGACTCAACCACTGAATGCACCTTAAAAATCTATACAGAATGCATGGAGTAATTATTTGAGTGCTCTGAAAAGTAAACAGTATCAAGCCAGCTGGTGAAGAAGAGTAACCTTTGAACTGTCATCCAACTGCTTTACTGCAGTTAAATCTGTCCATTTCCCCCAGTGGCCAGTCCCTTAGCCTAGACTCAGATCCCCCGGAAACATGAAAGTGAGCGACAGCACAAACAGGTAAAGTTCTGGAGGAAATCTTCTAGTGCAGAATCAGAAGTAGAAAAGGTGTCTCCTGACAGTGACAGCAGCAGCAGCAGGAGCCCGTTGGCACCTAAAACTCTAGAAGAGGAGAATGTCCCTCCTTGATCAAAGAAACTGTAGTCCTAAGACAGTGGGGGCGAACTCTGCTCCTTCCTTCCTTTTTGTCTCTTTGTTCTACCCCTCCTTGGCCCCAGATGTCAGTACAGTTCCAGGAAGTTTGAAGTAGAGGTGGATAAGTCTCAGGTTTATAGTCAGAAGACTGAAAATCCCCAGAGAGTCCCCCAAATATGGGGAGCTTAGAAAATAACCCAATCAGTAATTTAGAAACTCCAGAATTCACCCCCAACTGTGTATGTGTGGACCTGATCCTAAGCAGCATGCAAAAGACTTAGGGAAAGAAAATAAACAAAAAACTAACAGACAGGCCTTCAGACTGAGATAGACCTCCAGGACTTCCCTGGTGGTTCAGTGGTTAAGACTCCATTCTTTCAATGCTGGGGTCCCAATTTGATCCCCAGTTAGGGAACTTCATGGGAAATAGATGGGGAAACAGTGGAAAAAGTGTCAGACTTTATTTTGGGGGGCTCTAAACTCTCTGCAGATGGTGAATGCAGCCATGAAATTAAAAGACGCTTACTCCTTGGAAGGAAAGTTATGACCAACCTAGATAGCATATTCAAAAGCAGAGATATTACTTTGCCAACAAAGGTCTGTCTATCAAGGCTATGGTTTTTCCAGTGGTCATGTATGGATGTGAGAGTTGGACTGTGAAGAAAGCTGAGCGCTGAAAAATTGATACTTTTGAATTGTGGTGTTGGAGAAGACTGTTGAGAGTCCCTTGGACTGCAAGGAGATCCAACCAGTCCATTCTAAAGGAGATCAGTCTGGGTGTTCATTGGAAGGACTGATGCTGAAGCTGAAACTCCAATACTTTGGCCACCTTATGCAAAGAGCTGACTCACTGGAAAAGACCCTGATGCTGGAAGGGATTGGGGGCAGGAGGAGAAGGGGATGACGATGAGATGGCTGGATGGCATCACTGACTCCATGGACAATGAATCTGAGTGAACTCCAGGAGTTGGTGATGGATAGGGAGGCCTGGCATGCTGTGATTCATGGGGTCGCAAAGAGTCGGACATGAGTGAGCGACTTAACTGAACTGAAATGAACTAGGGAACTAAGATCCTGTATGCTACCCTCCTACAGGTGCAACTATAGCACATGCATGGGAAAGCCCCAAAGAACACTGCAAAAGCTCTGAATGTTGACATTAAAACCACAACCAACAGAAGACTGATTAGAACTTTCAGCTTGAAGTAAACCAGGTTGGCTGCCTGAAAAGGGGAAAACATTACTCAGAGTGTATAATATTCCAAATATTCAGATGCAACTCAAAACTACTCAGCAATACAAAGAACCAGGATGCAAACAGTATGGAGTTTGGATGGGTCACGGGTTTGGATGAAGTTACTCAAGGAGAGTATGCAGACTAAGAAATGGTTACAGAGTACAGTACTGGGAAGACAGATATTAAAGGAATAAATGGAGGAAAAAGAAACCTCAAAAGAGGCTGAAAAAGAAACAAGAAGTAAGATAACTCCCCAAATTTTGTATCTAAATAAACAAGTTCAATAGTCTAAATTATTATGCTTTTATTGTAAGTTTATAAACTCTAGATTTAAACCTTTCAATCAGTGTAGCCAAACTGAGCCCAAAACCCACATCTCAGAAGCTAAAGCTATATTAAATCATAGGGCTTCCATAATATTGGCAAGGTGTTATGGAAAAATCTACAATATGGATTGAATTTTTGGCCAACCCAATCCTATTAATGGCAAAAGTTTCTTTCTCCCTTCTCTGAGAGTAACAGAAGTCACATATCCAGTTGCATCCATAAGTTTTTAGCTTCAGTTTTTATCTATCATCCCTTCTCAAAGACCTGCTACATTTTCTTCTACAATTATCTTTACTACATTTCTTTTGCAGAGAAATACCATAAAATTAGTAAAAATTGCAAGGTATCATGCCATGATGGAGACCATTTCAATCAAGGATCAAAACATAGGGCATAGAAAATGAAAGGTGTGACTTTGAGGTTACAGATCTCAACACTAGCTCTGGTGCATGGCAGGATACTTGGCAAAAATAAGTCCCCATGAATTGTCAAAGAGAAGAGTTCCATTCTTAGAGTTCCCCCACCCAAAATTTTTTTTGCCATGATGGAGACCATTTCAATCAAGGATCAAAACATAGGGCATAGAAAATGAAAGGTGTGACTTTGAGGTTACAGATCTCAACACTAGCTCTGGTGCATGGCAGGATACTTGGCAAAAATAAGTCCCCATGAATTGTCAAAGAGAAGAGTTCCATTCTTAGAGTTCCCCCACCCAAAATTTTTTTTTTTTAGTGTCACAGAGGTGTTGCTGCTTTCAAGATGAAATACTATTCTACCAGACTCTGGGGGTCCAAATCCAGATGTAAATGTTCATACCATGTGTCCAGAATTCCTGAGTTTCCAATGATCATAGAGAAGGTATTTCTATTTCTTCTCCCTGGGCCTTATCATTTAACAAAAAATTTTCAAGCAAAAACATTATCTGCAGTGGAAGGTAGGGACCGAGAACAATAGTTTAATGATAAGGGAGAATTAGTTGAAAAGAACAAGGGCTTCCACCGAATGCACAAGAACACAAGTTGTGATATGCTAGTGGCACAGTGACAGTCCAGCTTGCTGGAGTTTGGCAACCACAGTGCATCTTAGAGGAAATTCATGGGAAAGAAAAGATAATTCATGTTTTCTGGTCCAAGGATGAATTTTAGAATCATTAGACCATCCAAATTTAAGATAGATTGTTGCAAAGAAATACAAACATTTTCAAACTTACTTCCCTGTTCTCTTCCACAGTTTGAAATTATTTTTATCAGAAAAACTCATTGTGTACATCCTCTACTATCATCAGCGAATAATTATAGAACTGCTTCTGGAGCATGGAATAACGATCTGTGGTTCTCCCTAAATCTCCCTCTCTCAGGCAAGAACAGACTGTCAGAATTCAGCCATCAGTCTAGCATCCCTGCCAGGGTCTGGAACTGGATAGACATACCTCATGTTCTTCCTTCCTTCAAATTTTAGGTCCTCTGTGATATGAAAGATTTAATTTCTAAGCTTCCAATCCACTAACTGAAAACACTACTTGGTTCAAGAACAGACTGTCAGAATTCAGCCATCAGTCTAGCATCCCTGCCAGGGTCTGGAACTGGATAGACATACCTCATGTTCTTCCTTCCTTCAAATTTTAGGTCCTCTGTGATATGAAAGATTTAATTTCTAAGCTTCCAATCCACTAACTGAAAATACTACTTGGTGATACCTATAAGAGGACCAAAAGACTACAAAATGCTTCCTTTTTGTAGAAGTCTGCCCTGAACAAAAGAGCTTCAACCTCACCACTCCAGGATGTTCCACATCAAAAAAAGGCTTCTGAGCAGGGCAAAAGCTTCTCTGGGACAATCCATTAACAAGTCAGAGTACAGCACAATGTTGAATCATTTCATGTACTTTCCATCTGAGAAGCCAGAGAAAAGGAACTGTAAGTCTTAGGAGTGGAAAAAAGAAAAAAAGAAAAATACAAGGAAAGGGACTTCCCTGGTGGTACAGGAGATAAGAATCCGCCTGCCAATGGAGAGGACATGGGTTCGATCTCAGAAGATCCCACATGCCACAGAGCAACTAAGCCCGTGTACTGCAACTCCTGAAGACTGCACCCTCTAGAGCCTGAGCTCCACCACAAGAGAAGTCCCTGCAATGGGAAGCCTGTGCACCACTACGAAGAACAGCCCTCACTTACAGCAACGAGAAAAAGCCTTTGCAAAGCAAAACAAAGACCCAGCGTAGCCAAAAATAAATAAAATTAAAAAAAAAAAATAAAGAAAGGACTATGAAGTGGGATTATATACAATTCCATGCTGAGTTCATAGGCCTATTTCAAGCAGCAATCCCTCACTCTGCTTTAACTAAAACACAGCAGCTCTGCAGGTGCCACACTAAATTATACATCTTAATCTGGTCTACCAAGTGACCTTCTCTGGTTGTGCCCACTGTGAAAGCACTTTGTTCCCCGGTAAGTCTTCAGGCCTTTCATTTCCTCTCGCAAACCCCAGGTAGACAGTCCCTCCAAAACAACACTGCTGGGCTGATTTCTTCCCTGACTCTTTTTCCAGTAAGCAAGTACATGATTTTTCTCTACCCCAAATGGAAAGATCTGTTGTGCCTCATCATAATAGGAAATTATTGCCTTTAGCAGATGCTAGTCAATGCTCATGACATTATTTCACCAATGCCTAAAATTAGATCCAAGAATTAGCTACAGTCATTCTGTCTGTTTACTGTAGATTTCCTAATTGATTCTGGGCCTCAAAGGCCAATGGAAAATCTTTTTTTTTGCTCAGTCATTGGCCCAGCCATGCCCTGTGACTCAATCTGAGTCCAATATTACTAAGATAGATTATCTATAACCTCCACTTTCTAACTGGAAATTGTCCATCTCCATACAGATTCACACTCTGTCCTTTTATACACCAATTTAAGCACCAGGAGACTGACTTTTTTCCAGACTCAGTCTCATCTGGAAAATCCCATGGACGGAGGAGCCTGGTGGGCTGCAGTCCAAGGGTCAGACACGACTGAGCGACTTCACTTTCACTTTTAACTTTCATGCACTGGAGAAGGAAATGGCAACTCACTCCAGTGTTCTTGCCTGGAGAATCCCAGGGACGGGGGAGCCTGGCGGGCTGCCGTCTATGGGGTCGCACAGAGTCGGACATGACTGAAGTGCATTGGAGAAGGAAATGGCAACCCACTCCAGTGTTCTTGCCTGGAGAATCCCAGGGACGGGGGAGCCTGGCGGGCTGCCGTCTATGGGGTCGCACAGAGTCGGACATGACTGAAGTGACTTAGCAGTAGCAGCAGCAACAACAACATCAACAGGCTCCCCTGCACTCTAGCCACTAGGTTTAGCCACTGTAGTACCAGGTTAGAAGGCAGAATGGGGAAAGGGTCAGGATATCTACTTCCTGGCTCCCTCCCTCCTACACTATGGTATTCTAACAGGTGGGTCCTCTATTCACGAAGACCACAGCAGCTCTTGGGGAGTCCTCCTTCAGCTACAGTTACTTCGTCTGGATACCATAGCTGGTCCCTCCCATTGCTCATCCAGGCCTAGGTAGTTTTGAACTCTGTCTCTCACATGTGATTTTGTACAATTTAGTGCCTGCCTGTCCTACCCACCCTAGGTTGGAACAGTGTCACTGTTCTTCAGATAGAAGATACAAACACAGGGGTAGGTCTGCAACAGCTTTCTAGCGCTTCTCTCCCTGAAGGAATTTTTCTTCAAAGAATCTAAACACAGCGGGAGTAGGAGTACAGGAGTCACAACTAAATGACTACAATACAAAGCAGAAAGAGATCCATTCAACAGACATCAAACAAAAAATCAGAGGTCAAAGAAAGGAGAAAGTACATTAGATTTGTAGGATCAGAAAATCCTTCAGGAGAAGCATTTGAAACTGCCTCTCATAAAGGGTAAGATCTCAACAAGTAGAGATAAAGAAAAGGGAAATACAAGAGGAGAACCATTATATAAGACTGGGAAATTTGCTAACGTGCACAAAGGGAAAAATGACTTTCTTTTAGATGTGTATTAGGATGTATGAAGTGATGCCACATCATTAAAAAAATTTGAATCCAGATTGCTAGGAAATTAATGCTAACTTCATAAAAAAAAAAAAAAAAGGAAAACCACTGATGAGTTTTGATCAGGAAAGTAATATGTCCAGGGTTAAACTTAAGAAAGATGAATCTAGCAATAATGTCAGAACAGAATAGAGTAGAAAGAGATCAGAAACAGCATCAAGAATGAGGAATTCAGGAGAACAGAAAATTCTGCAAAGAAATTGAAAAAGAAACCAACTAGAAGGGGAGATTAGAAGAACAGAAAATTCTGCAAAGAAATTGTACAAGAAACCAACTAGAAGGGGAGATTAGAAGGCTTTAGATAGTAATTTCAGCAAAGAATAGAACACCAAAATATGCTGCAAAAAGCAAGAAATAGGCAGATAGTTAAGGGAAGGTAATAAATAATAACCTATATAAGTATTATGGCTTTGTAGTTACTTTTGTTTTTGTTTTTTTAAGACAAAGGAAACGAGCATGTTTTTAGGCTGAGAAAACAGTAGTAGCAAAGAAGGAGCTATTGATGATACAAGTGAAAGATGAGATAAAGTATGGAACAATAGATGAAGGAAGGCCCCAAAGGATGAAGACATGGGCTTGAGGATAAATGAGGAGGATCAGCCTTGACAAGAAAGAGAATCATTTCAGGGTCAAAGAGTAGGTCTAAGTTAAAAGGAAAAGATAATGACAAGCAGAAAGTAGTGAAACTAAGAGAGTTTACATATCACCTTCCCTCGACGGCTCAACTGGTAAAGAATCTGGCTGCAATGCAGGAGATACAGGAGATGTAGGTTCGACCCCTAGCTTGGGAAGATCTCTGGACAAGGGAATGGCAACCCACTCCAGTATTCTTGCCTGAAAAATCCTATGGACAGAGGAGCCTGGGAGGTTACAGTCCAAAGGATCTTAAAGAGTTGGACAAGACTGAGCACGTATGCATACACACATGTATCACCTCACTGAATTTTTTTCTTCATAAAAACTACAATTTTAGGATTTTCTTTGTATTCCTACAATGTCACAAGAAGGACAGCACTATGCTAGACTATTCTATAGAGGCAAAACCTCTACCTTTAAAACTCTGATTTGACTAAGAGTCAAAAGCATTCCAAGCTGGGCCCTATTATAACATAGTGGAGAATCTCTGAAATAATTATATAGAAGCGAACTTATGTTCAGTAGAATTATTTTGGTCAATAAATTTCTAGCCAAAGTCACAGCTGGTCATCAAAGAGTAAGAAAAATGGCTCCTTTTTGCAATTTTTACAAAATCAGTTCAGTTCAGTCATGCAGTAGTGTCTGACTCTGTGACCCCATGGACTTCAGCACTCCAGGCTTCCCTGTCCATCACCAACTTCCAGAGTTTATTTAAACTCATGTCCATTGAGTCAGTGATGCCATCCAACCATCTCATCCTCTGTGGCCCCCTTTTTCTCCCATCTTCAATCTTTCCCAGCATCAGGGTCTTTTCCAATGAGTCAGTTCTTCACAGCAGCTGGCCAAAATATTGGAGTTTCAGCTTCAGCATCAGTCCTTCCAATGAATATTCAGGACTGATTTCCTTTAGGATGGACTGATTGGACCTCCTTGCAGTCCAAGGGACTCTCAAAAGTCTTCTCCAACACCACAGACCAAAAGCATCAATTCTTCAGCACTCAGGTTTCTTTATAGTCCAACTCTCACATTCATACATGACCACTAGAAATACCATAGCTTTGACTAGATGGACCTTTGTTGGCAAAGTAATGTCTCTGCTTTTTAATATGCTATCTAGGTTGGTCATAACTTTTCTTCCAAGGAGCAAGTGTCTTTTAATTTCATGGCTGCAGTCACCATCTGCAGTGATTTTGGAGCCCAAGAAAATAAAGTCTGTCACTGTTTCCATTGTTTCCCCATTTTTTTGCAATGAAGTGATGAGACCACATGCCATGATCTTAGTTTTCTGAATGTTGAGTTTTAAGCCAACGTTTTCACTCGTCTCTTTCACTTTCTTCAAGAGGCTCTTTAGTACTTCTTTGCTTTCTGCCATAAGGGTGGTATCATCTGCTTATCTGAGGTTATTGATATTTCTCCTGGCAATCTTGATTCCAGCTTGTGCCTCATCCAGTCCAGCATTTCTCATGATGTACCCTGCATACAAGTTAAATAAGCAGGGTGATAATATACAGCCTTGACGTACTCCTTTCCCAATTTGGAACCAGTCTGTTGTTTCATGTCCAGTCCTAACTGTTGCTTCCTGACCTGCATACAGATTTCTCAGTAGGCACGTCAGGTGGTCTGGTATGCCCATCTTAAGAATTTTCCACAGTTTGTTGTGATCCACACAGTTAAAGGCTTTAGCATAGTCAATAACGTGGAAGTAGATGTTTTTCTGGAACTCTCTTGCTTTTTTGATGATCCAGCGGATGTTGGCAATTTGATCTCTGGTTCCTCTGCCTTTTCTAAATCCAGCTTGAACATCTAGAATTTCACAGTTCATATACTGTGAATTATTTTAAAAATGACTTTACTTATTTATTTTTAGTTGTACTAGGTCTTCGTTGTTGCATGGGCTTTTCTTTGGCTGCAAGTGAGGGATACTCTCGAGCTGCAGTGCCCAGCTTCTCACTGCAGTGGCTTCTCTTTTGCTGAGCATGGGATCTGGAGCACAGGTTCAATAGTTAAGGCGCACAGGTTTAGTTGCTCTGGGGCATTGGGATCTTCCTGGATCAGGGATCAAATCTGTGTCTCCTGCATTAGCAGGCAGATTCTTTACCAAGGAGCCACCCTGTTTGTTTTTTTAATCCATGAACCAAGCCACTCCAATACCCATATGTGCTAAAAGGTGTGAGCATTGAAGATTCTCCCAAAGACTTCAGAGAATCTTTTCTTCACCTCTCCCTTACCTCTTTAAAACTTTATGACACAAAGATAAATTCCAGCCTACCACACGATCTCCAAAAAAATATCAGATATTGAGATCTTCAACACATCTCTGGGCTCATGCCTCTGCTTAGTTTATATAGTCATTTATTGGAAGTATATGGGTATATTGAGGGGAGAAACCCCTTCCTTGTGATTTTTAAAAAGAATCTGTACATATGAGATACTTACACACTGAATACTTAAGTTTCAAAGGTCAGTGTATGATTGCACAGCATCCCATAAAGATGGGCTTGGCACATTCTTGGTTAAGACAGGTATAGCTTTCTTTTCAAAAATCAGAAGTATCTTTTAAAATATGTGAACCCATTATGTGGAGTTTGCTTTTATGAGAAGTTTAAATCAGGAACAGTTATTGCATGTGTTAAGTCAAATTTGCATTTCCTAATTAAGGACATTGCTCTCGAATAATGACATTCCAATTATACAGAATAAAGGATTTAAAATAGACTTTTACATTTTATAGAGGAGAAAAGGCCCTGGGAGGGGGCTTTAAGGGCACTCTCTTGTTTAAAGATCCACCAGAGACCATAGACCTCATGGAGGAAGGGAGAAGGATGGGGACTCTCAGAGATAAAGCAACTCTGACATCTCTCTTGTTTCCCCTATAGTCCCTCTGTTACAGGAAAAAACAAAAAAACAAAAAAACTGTCTCACATTATGCATTCTAATTTTATAAAACAATCCCAAATACTTCCATGAATGTGTGCATGCTAAGTCGCTTCAGTTGTATCTGACTCTTTGTGACCCAATCGACTGAAACCCACCAGGCTCTTCTATTCATGAGATTCTCCAGGCAGGAATATTGCAGTGGGTCACCATGCCCTACCTACTCCAGGGGATCTTCCTGACCCATGGATCGAACCCGCATCTATTTTGTCTCCTGCATTGGCATATATCACCATAATATGAGATTTGTATAAACTTCTGTAAAAGAAGTTGTGTGGCTCCAATTTCCATTGGAAACATACAACCACTCTCCAAGGCCAGTATGACACGTTGTCATTGTTGCTTATGTACAGAGAGGCTAAAGAGGACCAGAAAGTTTAAAGTGACTTGCCCCTGATCACACAGCTAGTGAGGAACAGAAGTGGGACTCAGATCCGGGTTATTGGATTCCGTTTGGTGGCCTTTCTACGATTCCACCATAGTTGAAAACCATTTTTTAAAGTGCCATAAAAAATTTATTGCTGGACTGACTTTTAAATGCAGTGTAGTACTTACTACACAGGATGAAGCAAGTGGGCTCAAAGCCAGACTTTGGTAAGGGTTTCTCATGTAAGTATGATCTTTAGAAGAGTTCTATGTCTGATTAAATATTCAGAATCTGGTGTATCTGCTTCCTTTTTGTGTTGTTGCTTTTGAAGAAGACATATTGGTATTAAAGAGTCACAAACCTTAATGCTTACCAGGGTAATCAAGATAGGCCCTTATTCATCTTAAATCTAGTGTCAGTTCATAAAATCTGCCATATGAGTTAGTTATTTTGAAATGAATTTTGTACAATACCAGTAACTCTCTCTATAGCAATGTTTAAACAGAAGGCTCTCCCAAGAAAGGGATAGGGTAACCCACCACTCCATTCCAACCCAGTGTCAGTGTCTGTTTTGGCAAAGATAGCTGGAATCTCCACCGCTGTCTGGCAAGCTCATTTTCCTTGGTTGACTAAGAGCCAGGAAGGTAACATTTTAAAGATAATCAATAAGAATCTACAAAAATTAAAAATAGGTGGATTCATATTCGGTTGAGAAGGAGGAAGAAAAGCAGAGGAGGAAGAGGAAGATGAGATGAGGCAACATGTCATAAAGTCTTAACCATTGCTAGGCCTCAGTTAAGTGCTTCCAACGCACTTACACACATTTAATTCTCATGGATCTATGAGATGAGTACTAACAACACTCCCTCTTTACCCATGAGAACCATATAAGCCTAAGCAATTTACACAAAGTTACAAGAGCTAAAAATAGAATCCAAGCCTAAACGTCTTAAAAATTTGCACATAGAAGTTACAAAACCATGTATTTTCAAAAGGAGAGGTTTCCCAGGTGGCACAGTGGTAAAGAATCCACCTGCCAATACAAGAGATGCAGGAGACCAAGATTCGATCCCTGGGTCAGGAAGATCTCCTGGAGGAGTAAATGGCAACCCACTCCTGGGGTTGCAGAAAGTCAGAAACAATTTAGCAACTGAGCATGCACACACTGGGGAGAGAAAATAAATCTGTTATGGGACACTCACAGGAGACCTCTAACACCTCTACACAAGGATTATTTCTCCTCTTTGATGGTTAAGGCTTCCCTGGTAGCTCAGCTGGTAAGGAATCTGCCTGCAATGCAGGAGACCTGGGTTCAATCCCTGCGTTGGGAAGATCTCCTGGAGAAGGAAATGGCTGCCCACTCCAGTATTCTGGCCTGGAGAATTCCATGGACAGTCCACGGGGCCACAAAGACAGTTGATGGTTAAGACATTATGGCAATTACACAAGTAAGGCCATGATCTACATGACCCTTAGCCAGCATGTTAATTATCCATCTGGCAGAAAGGAAAAAGCACATGTAATGTTTACAAAATTCCTGCCAGAAATTCTTCTCTATTCTAAAAGTATGCAAGGGTTCAGTTTAATGTTTTCACCAGGGCCTAGAGAAAGATTTGTCTCACAATGCCCCAGAGCGGTGAGGATGGTTAAAATTGGACATCACCATTAAATCTGCTTAAGTGAAGTTAACAGAATTATGATTGAATATTAATAAATTTTGACTTCAGAGACTTCCTGGGCAGTCCAGTGGTTACAACAAACTGGTTCCAAATTGGGAAAGGAGTACATCGAGGCTGTATATTGTCACCCTGCTTATTTAACTTATACACAGAGTACATCATGTGAAAGGTCAGGCTGGATGAAGTACAAGCTGGAATCAAGATTTCTAGGAGAAATATCAATAACCTCATATATGCAGATGACACCACCCTTAAAGCAGAAAGCAATGAGGAGCTAAAGAGCCTATTGAAGAAAGTGAAAGAGAAGAGTGAAAAAGCTGGCTTAAAACCCAACATTGAAAAAAAGAAGATCATAGCATCCAGTCCCATCACATCGAAGCAAATAGATGGGGAAACGATGGAAACAGTGACAGACTTTATTTTCTTGGGCTCCAAAATCACTGCAGATGGTGACTGCAGCCATGAAATTAAAAGACGCTTGCTCCTTGGAAGAAGAGCTATCACCAGTCTAGGTAGCATATTAAAAAACAGGGACATTACTTTGCCGAGACAACTGAGTGACTGAACCACTGCCGCCGCCACCAGTGGTTGAGACTTTGCACTTCCCACGCAGAGGGCGAGGGTTCACTCTCTGCCGGGGAGCTAAGACCTCACATGCCATGTAGTGTGGCCAAAGAAATAAATTAACAAATAAGTTTTTTAAAATATAAGCTTTGACTGTAGGTGTAACAAAAAATATCAGTGCACCCCCAGACTTTGAAACAGCCCCCCTGTGAGCAGGAGCTTAGTTGTGGCTATGGACACTTAGAACTATGTGTACTCAAACATTTAAATCCATTCCACCTCTGGCAGAACATTGGAAGTTGTAATGGGAATGTCTAAACCATATCTAACTCGTTTTTACCTTCTGATACCTGAATTTAAAAGAATTAAAGTCTCATCCCTAATTTCAACAGGTCCTAAGACAAACACCTTCCACGTCACAGCAGGCATAGCTGGACCCAAAGGTTTGGCAAAGAAAGTAGTATCAGGCTCTAAACAAGTCTTCCTTTAATAAACTGTGCTGCTCTGAGAATTCCCCACTTGACTGCCACTCACAATATCACTGCTTCATGCAAAATGCTCATGTCCACAATTCCTATAGCTGGATATGTCACATGGGTGTCTAACAGTTCTCTCACACCATTTACACACAATTTTAGAAGCATTTCCAGATGATTTCACAAGTTCCTTCTCAAAAATCTGTTAATTGACTTCAATTGAAAGGCAGAAACATTAAAAGATAGTATGTATCACAAGTCAAAGATTGCACCTATCTAAATGGCAGGTTTAGAAAGAATAAAGGTGAAGATAAGTATAGACTCATGAAATTGATGGAAAAGCCAAAGTTTTGAGGTATAGATGGTTACCCAAGATAACCTGTTATAGCAGTCTCATGCTGTTTCTAGAAATCTCCTGTGTTCCTAGGATTCAAATAACATCCCCAAATAATCCTTCAAAAAATATTTGTTGTTGCTCAGTCACTAAGTTGTGTCCAACTCTTTGTGACCCCATGGACTGCAGCACGTCAAGCCTCCCTGTCCCTCACCATCTAGGAAAAACATAAAACAACTTAATAAGACCATTCCTGAATCTGAGATGGCTAAAACTCTGGTAGAATGAATACATAAATACATGCCACAAAAAACCAGTAACTGAATTTTGAAACTAATGGCTATTGTACTGATTCCTAACTGATATTGTGATTGGTCTCTCCTCCTTCCCAGCACACAAGGGAACTCCTGGGAATTTAAGAACTCTGAGCACAGTTTGGATGTCAGGAAGAGTTAACGTTGTCTGTGACAAGTTTCCAAAGCAAATAAAAGCAGATATATAATAAGCACAGAAAACAGGCCTGTGATGGTAATAAGAATGCAGAATTGGAAGGACATGAAGGCCTGGGATTCTGTAATTTTTTGCTGTTGTTCAGTCACTCAGGCATGTCTGACTCTTAGCGACCCCATGAACTGCAGCATACCAGGCTTCCCTGTCCTTCACTGCCTTCCAGAGTTTGTTCAAATTCATGTCCATTGAGTTGGTGATGTCACCCTACCATCTCACCCCCTGTTGCCCCGTTCTCATGGCTTCAATCTTTTCCAGCATCAGGGTCTTTCCCAATGAGTCAGCTCTACTTATCAGGTGGCCTATGTACTGGTATTTCAGCTTCAGCATCAGTCTTTCCAATGAATATTTAAGGTTGATTTCCTTTAGGATTGACTGGTTTGATCTCCTTGCTGTCCAAGGGACTCTCAAGAGTCTTCTCCAGCACCATGATCTGAAAGCCTTTTATAAAAAGTTGCAACTGACACATATTTCTGTCATACAAATTACAGACCTAATCTGTGCATCAGATAAGGCTTTTAAATGCTTTATCATCAGATTAGGCAATAATGTACTCTAAAGTGGACATGTACTTGCGTGATAAGTCAGTTTTCAGTTGGGGGAATTCTGTGTGGATTAAGAGATAAGGATTTACCAAGAAAATCCTTCTTAAAGGGCCTGACATCATCAGGAGAAGCAGTTGTTTGGCTGCCCTGGGGGCCTATGTGAGCTAAACAGATTTACAGTATTCAAGTTATTCTTCTAAAAAGCCTGTTTTGCAACCTTAAATATTTCAGTAAATACCAACATTTTATAATAAGTAACTTCTGGGCACGCAAATTTAATTCTCCCAATGGGTCTGGGAGACAGTATACATTTCCCCATTCCTTTTCTTCATTTGCAACTGGCTTTCCAAACTCAAACTGTCACTCTCACAACCTTAACGACAATTAGTTCTTCTTCAATTCTAAGGTGTTTCCATAAAATCTGTATGATGAACACATTCACAAACAAAGTTAGACATGTGGTCATGTATACAATTGTGTGTTAATATCACTAGCTGTCATCACACTGCATGGATTTGCATAGTGTGCAAAACACAGTGATTCAAGTGGGTGACATGAATGATACACCTAGGCTTCCCAGGTAAAGAACCCACCTGACAAGCAAGAGACGTGAGTTCAATCACTGGGTCGGGAAGGTCCCCTGGCAAAGGCAATGGCAACCCACTCCTGTATTCCTGCCTGGGAAATCCCATGGACAGAGGAGCCTGGCGGGCTACAGTCCATGGGGTCACAGAAGAGTCAGCCATGACTTAATGACTCAACAATAACAACTAAGGTACAAAGACCAAAGGATCAAGACACATACTAACGTGATGTTCCATGGCGAACTTGACGCCGAGGCCACTGGTATACTGAGCAGCCTGGAAGGAGGATGGCAAGGGGAAGGCACTCGACGTAGTGCAGGAGTGTTTTGTGGATCAGCATGCAGTGATGGACCACAGCCAGTGCACAGCACACTGCAACTTGTCACCAAGCGATGGTTTGGGAAAGGGAAGGAGACCGATACTGGTTATGTGGTTTGATACTGAATTAGAAATTCTGCCTCTGTTATCTCATGTAACTCCAGCAATTATCTTCTGCCTCATAAGGTTGTTGTTTTTCATTTTATACATCATAATAAATGAAGTTTACAGAAGGATGTCGTAGAGTTGGACTTCAACACAAGTCCACAGTCTTTTCAGTACAGAAAATTCGAGTAGTAGGGGCTTGAAGCCTGGCTCCCCATCCTCTAGTTTATTAGAAAGGATATCAAACATGTGCAAAAGGAAAAGAGAAAGCAAATCATTTTAATAAACCTGGAGGAAAATATAAAGGATGGAGAATGAATGATTGTGACTTTGAGGAGGAACAGAATAGGGTGGGGGTGGGGAGTCACATCACTGAAATAATACAGATGGTACAAGAATGACTTTCCCAGAGATTTTTCAATAAAAGAACAACATTGTATATCCCACAGGAAAATGATGGAGCAGCTGAGGAGCACCAGTCTAAAGCTGTCATGCAGCAGAGTGACCTACCTGCAGTGGCCTGGGATGCCTAGTCCACCTTTTTATGAAACTGACAGACAAGGAACCCTTCATGAGTTTATTATATGTGTAGATATACAGGAGAAGTTTTGAGGATTGGAAGGACAAGAGGCATGAAGGGGACCTGTTTAGTTGCAGAAATCTGGAGAGAGAGGGGAAATTGTGGGTTAGGGATGCTGCTGCTGCTAAGTCGCTTCAGTCGTGTCCTACTCTGTGCGACCTCACAGACGGCAGCCCATTGGGCTCCGCCATCCCTGGGATTCTCCAGGCAAGAACACTGGAGTGGGTTGCTATTTCCTTCTCCAGTGCATGAAAGTAAAAAGTGAAAGTGAAGTCGCTCAGTCGTGTCTGACTCAGCGACCCCATGGACTGCAGCCCACCAGGCTCCTCCGTCCATGGGAGTTTCCAGGCAAGAGTACTGGAGTGGGGAGCCATTGCCTTCTCCGGGGTTAGGGATAGGTGGAGATAAAGAAGAGAACAATGGACAAGGACAATATCTGACACACACAGAGGAAAAAAGGCAGGGAAATTGCTTGTGGTCATAAAAGACTTTGTACGACTATGGAACCAAGCAGTGCTGCTCCAGGGCCCAAGCGAGAGAGCATGGACAGGGGTGGAGAAGGAGCTGTTCTTTCTCATGCATCATCTCCTTCAGTGACCTGGGAGCTTAAAGACCATCACAGAAAACTATTGTGCTCACCAGGATGCCATTTTAACAGAGGGTTCCTGCAGAAGAGGCCAGAATAAAGACAAGGCGCAGTGAGGACAAGGCTGGAGGACAGTATGACTAGTCTGATGGCCGAGCACATATGAGGCTCCAGGAAATAATGGGAAGTTTAAAGAGGTGGAGAAGTCCTATGTAAATAGCAAAAATTAAGATTGATCACATTAAGGTGCTATTATTAACGCAGCTTGACTTCAACCCATAAACAAGCGATGGCCTCCACACAGATGGAAGAATAAGAGGCACAGAAAAGAATAAGAAAGAGAGGAAATGCAATGATAAACATGACTCCCACCCCAAAGAAGAGAAAATCAGTCATCCAAATGGNGTGCTATTATTAACGCAGCTTGACTTCAACCCATAAACAAGCGATGGCCTCCACACAGATGGAAGAATAAGAGGCACAGAAAAGAATAAGAAAGAGAGGAAATGCAATGATAAACATGACTCCCACCCCAAAGAAGAGAAAATCAGTCATCCAAATGGAATGGGTTTCTTTGAAAGGTTTGCTATAACTGGACATTTTTAAGTGAAGGTTGATGACTATTTGATGGAGATTCTGAGGAAATTATTAACCATTATCTATCCAGTTCCACAGACCTATTTGTCTTCCTTACTATCTTCCCCCTCTCAGAGTTCAATCCATTACCAGCTCCTCTTGGTTTTACCTCCATGATGACTAGGTGCTTGGATGAGTTGGAATTCAGAACACTTCCATCCCAAGCTAGTATAATTTTTTGAATATGTTATGGTACATACTCTTCTTGGAAAGACAGTCTCTGATCTCTTAATCTATGTTCCATAATGTTTCATATCATAAAATTTTCATTCCCAACAAAAATAATTGATCCCAATAATTATTAAAATTTTCTTGGTTCAGTTAATTAGACCACTGAATTCCATAACACCCAGAATTTTTGATAATTTTTATCTATCAGTATTTGAGGGATCAATCTAGTCAAGGTCAAATGAGCAAATATCATGTGTAATAGTTTTTCATGTTCCCAGCTCCCTTATGATATGAGCATTATCAATGACAATTCAGTTCAGTTCAGTCGCTCAATCGTGTCCGACTTTTTGCAACCCCATGAATGGCAGCACGCCAGGCCTCCCTGTCCATCACTAACTCCTGGAGTTCACACAAACCCAAATCCAAATCCATCGAGTCGGTGATGTCATCCAGCCATCTCATCCTCTGTCGTCCCCTTCTCCTCCTGCCTCCAATCCTTCCCAGCATCAGAGTCTTTTCCAATGAGTCAACTCTTCAAATCAGGTGGCCAAAGCATTGGAGTTTCAGCTTTAGCATCATTCCTTCCAAAGAACACCCAGGACTGATCTCCTTTAGAATGGACTGGTTGGATCTCCTTGCAGTCCATGGGACTCTCAAGGGTCTTCTCCAACACCACAGTTCAAAAGCATCAATTCTTCAGTGCTCAGCTTTCTTCACTGTCCAACTCTCACATCCATACATGACCTCAGGAAAAACCATAGCCCTGACTAGACGGAACTTTGTTGGCAAAGTAATGTCCCTGCTTTTGAATATGCTATCTAGGTTGGTCACAACTTTCCTTCCAAGGAGTATGCGTCTTTTAATTTCATGGCTCCAATCACGATCTGCAGTGATTTTGGAGCCAAAAAAAATAAAGTCTGACACTGTTTCCACTGTTTCCCCCTCTATTTCCCATGAAGTGATGGGACCAGATGCCATGATCTTCATTTTCTGAATGTTGAGCTTTAAGCCAACTTTTTCACTCTCCTCTTTCACTTTTTAGTTCTCCTGACCCCCTATTATTTTCCCCCACCCGTTTTATCTCTGGATGCAGAGATGACATATTTTCCCCTGGCACAAATACACCGACTTGCATTTTTCAAGGGGACTAATCATAAAGCGCAGTCAGACTTGGAAACACTGATACTAAATTTATCTGCAGGAAGAGTGCATCTTGTCTATTTGATATGAGATGGAATGGTTCTGTTTCCTAAGTGATCCACTTTGGTCAAAGAAAGTTCCTGGGAGGAATGAGAATGTTTCCTGTGACTTTTCTCTNCTTGACGTACTCCTTTTCCTATTTGGAACCAGTTTGTTGTTCCATGTCCAGTTCTAACTGTTGCTGCCTGACCTGCATATAGGTTTCTCAAGAGGCAGGTCAGGTGGTCTGGTATTCCCATGTTTTTTCAGAATTTTCCACAGTTTCTTGTGATCCACACAGTCAAAGGTTTTGGCATAGTCAATAAAGCAGAAAGAGATGTTTTTCTGGAACTCTCTTGCTTTTTCCATGATCCAGCGGATGTTGGCAATTTGATCTCTGGTTCCTCTGCCTTTTCTATCAATGACAACATCCCTGTGTATGACTGACCCATATTTGGACTTATGGAATGTGGGCGATCAGATATTTCCACATTCCACACGGTAGTTTTTCCAAGAGCAAAGTGTAATGGTTTGATTCCACCATGATTTCTGTTTCAAACTCTAGAAACTGTCCCATGGAGCTAGATAGGAAGCCCATGAAACTGAGCAGATCTTTCAGATGGAGAGAATTTTTCCTACCACGCATTAAGTTTAATTAATAAAACTAGATTCCTGTGGCTTCCCTGGTGGCTCAGTGGTACTGAGCTCAGCTGCCAATGCAGGAGACACGGGTTTGATCCCTGGTCTGGGAAGATCCCACATGCCACAGAGCAACTAAGTCCATGTGCCGCAACTCCTGAGTGTGTGCCCAGAGCACGGGAACTGCAACTGATGAAGCCCATGTGGCCTGGAGCCTGTGCTCTGCAAGAAGGAGAGCCACAGCAGTGAGAAGCCCTCACTCACCGCAACTAGAAAAAAGCCCGCGCAGTAACGACCCCACACAACCTCAAATAAATAAACTGATACAAAATAAAACTTGATTCCATTCAGAGGAAAAAGCTATTTTTTAAGGACTAGAGTCTTAGTCATAGAGGTGGCCTAGGTGGTTACTTACAGGGAGGAAATTGACATTGCAGAAGAAAGTTCCTCAATCTTCTACGTGCTTTCTATTTCTTCATTATTTCTTTTCATAAGAAGTTCAAGAAGGCAGGTCACGCTTATTTTGCCACATCTTTTCCTTTGTTCTTTTTAAATAAAGAAAGGAGTCCTCAAAGGCTAAGCTTAGATACTTCACACAGAGCTTGCTGTGTATCTGCTGGCCTGGGAACTGGATATCAAAACTATGGCCCCAGTGAGGTCAAAATTTAGTACAAATCAAAGCAGAGAAGCTCTGAAAATACCTACATTCTCCACCCACCCCCATCCCCCAACCCAGACACACACACTTAGCAGTACTCTCCCCTACAGATATAAAAAGAATCGGGACTTCCCTGGTGGCACAATGGATAGGAATCCACCTGCCGATGTAGAAGACAGTTCAGTGCCTGGTTCGGGGAGATTCCACATGCTGCGGGGCAACTAAGCCCACACATCACTACTACCAAGCCGTGTGCCACAACTACTTAAGCTTTCGTGTCTAGAGTCTGTGCTCCACAACAAGAGAAGCCCCTGCTGGCTGCAAATGGAGAAAGCCCAGGCAAAGTAACGAAGACCCACTGCAGCCAAAAATAAATAAGATTATATATGTATATGTATATATATAAAGAATGAAGAAATTCTCACCCATATAGCATCCTCCTCAATTGAGAAGTCCTGTCCCAACTGAAATGTTTATTTATGACTGTCAGAGTGGAACTGAGGCTACAATGCAATAAAATCCCATAATGTCTCAGACTTTTTGAACAAATCTCACACACACATTCTTTTTAAACAAGCAATTTATCTGATCAGATGTGAGAGATAAATGGACATTGCTGAGGGAGGTTTGAGAGAAATACCTGACTGGAGGGCCCCCAGAGCAGATGCCATATTTCCCATTTAAAAGTTGTTCCTTGAAGGGCAACTATATGTCAAACATTTTCTTCTTCACTTTTCTAGATGGAGAACTTGTTTTTGGCACCTCTAACCAACTTCCTCTACTTCCCTTCCCCTTGCCAGTAACACATTCTCTCTCCTGCCCCTAAGAAAAGTCACTTTCAACATATGACCAGATAGAAATCATTCAGCTTTTGATGACATGAGTTAGCCATCACAGGAGTATTTTCATTTGTGGCATTCCCCTGTCAAAGGGAATGACAGGCCGTGGAGCCAATTTAGGGAATTCAGCTTCACTTATATAGAATAGGGAGTGATTTGGTCAGAGGTCTCCCCAGCACTGACAAAATCCTGAAGCTATTATCTGCAGCTAAGACACAACTTCTGAGTACCCAGAATGTTTCTAAGCTTTGGATACCTAAGGTAAACAGCTTTAGTTCTTTAAATAGTTAATTAAATAGGTGATTGCTTGTTTAGGGATCACTCACCCCATGTTGGGCACTTTTCTTAGAGCTTTCACCTGTTTTAACACAGTTGTTTTCACACATGCAAAAAAGTCTATGAGGCAGGTACTATTATTTATCCCTGTTCTATAATAAAGATCATGTCACGTGCATGTGTAGTCTGTCCCTGGGATTCTCCAGGCAAGAATACTGGAGTGGGTTGCCATTTCCTCCTCCAGGGGATCTTCCCAACCCAAGGATCAAAACCAAGTCCCCTGCATTTGCAGACAGACTCTTACCACTGAGCCACCTGAAACTGAGTCACAGAGTGGGTAAGTAATTTGCTAAGAGTCACATAGCTGCCAAGGGGCTGAGATGGGATTTAACCAGAGATGGTTTTTTCCCAGAGGGGCTCCGAAAATCCCTTACAGGACTAACCAGGGAAACCAAGTCTCATTCTTTTGAATGAGACCCACTCATTCACTAATTTGTCTTCTTAAGTCATAGGATATGAGCACTCACCCCATAGTATGACTGATCCAGGACTCACTCATCAATCTTCACATGAGAAAGTTTCCACCCGAGCAGCGCAGACCGAAGGAAAAACAATGAATTCAGAGTCAGAAGGCTTGGGCTCAACTCCAGCTCTGTCAGCTGCTAAAGCAATGATCTTCTGAAAGTCACTTAGCCTCTCTGCACCTCAATGTCTCCACCTATAAAATACCTTTTTATTTTCCCTATTTTCAATGCAGTTCTATAGTCCTTTCTGCAGAGAAATGGAGTCCACTCTCCAAATTACTTTTCTAGGTAGAGTAAATTCAGGGCACACATGGGATCAGAACCTAGACTTTTGGAACCAAAGATACCACAGGACAATAAGGGGTGGAAGCAGGTAAAGCAAATAGTATGAGAATTTCACAAAAGAACCAAACTTTCATCAGTAATGCAAGACCCAGAAGGAAAGCAAGTGAAGTGTAGGAAACAAGTAAAACTGAAAATTAACATGGGTGAAAAATAGATGAATTAATCAAGGCTCATTCTTTCCACCTCTATTAGAAAAGAAAATTCATTATTCGCTTGAGTGAGACCCAGGACACAGTGATCCCTCCACTTCAGCACTGCTACAGCCTTTTCTCCTTTGGTCCAAACCCTTGACTGACACTTGACAACTGCCACCTGAAGAGGTGCTTTGATTGCTCCCTCCTGGCCCATGCACAGAGGCAAAGTCTTCAACCTGAGGCCCTTCTTGTGCTCTTACTAGCCTATGATGCCTCCACGTCCTACTCTGGGGCTCAAATCTGTTTAGCCTCCTCTGTCAGAATGTTTAGCTTAATCCCAATGGTACCCATGAACCCAGACTTCAGATGTCCTTGGGCTCCTTGCCTCATCTGTCTGAGGGTCAAAGCACCCCTTCCTTAGCATAACTTTAGGACAAATACAAACTTGGTTCAAATTCCAGCTCTTCCACCCAGCATGGCAACCTTAGCTATGCCATCTCTAGGTACTTCAATTTCTCATCCCTAAAGTACAGTATTGTAATAATGACCCCTGATAGACCTACCAGCAGTGAGAACTGGGTGTTTGATACTTAGTAGGGACTATAAAAGTAAGAGCTATCATTTTGTGTTCCAGACCCATGTTATCCAGGAGAAGACTCCCAACACACACTGCTTCTGATGGCCAATTGACCTTCTGTCACTTATTATTCCTGTTTGATCAAAAGCTCCCTAAGGGAAGGGACTGTCATCATCACCATCTCTGTATTCCCTATAGCATCCGACTGAAAGATGACAGGCATTCAGTGAACAGTAAACTAAAGCATCATTATCTGAAAACACAGGTCCAAACTATGTCTTTGCCTGGAAATTCAAGCATACTATTTTTCTAGCCATAATTAATGATCAATGATGCCTTGATTTTTACTTTCCATCAAATACAACATTTAAAATGGACCAAAAAATCATTAAAAGGAACAAAGTTGGCTTTCCATCATTAAAATGTATATCAAGGAGACAAAAATATGAAAAATACAAAAAGTCAAATTAGAGAGTAAAAGATTAGTTAGTACCAAAATTTCCATTAAAGATCAAAGTGATAGTAGGAAATACAAAAAATGAAGAAAAGAAAACTTTTTAAAATGCTCCAAGATTTTAAACAAAGGGGAAAATGTATTTATGAAACCCTGACTAGTGCCTGAGAGAAAAATGAAAGGTGTGATTTCAGAATTTCACCACAAACCATATATAGATGCTATATGGTTTATATATATATATATATATATA
>SJYX01014327.1:151379-230984 GCA_006410675.1 Oreotragus oreotragus
AAGAATCCAGCTGCCAGTGCAGGAGAGGAAGAAGACAGAAATTTGATTCTTGGGTTAGAGGTGTATAAGAGACAGCACACACATATATATATATATATACACACACACACACACACACACATCGGAGAAGGCAAGGGCAACCCACTCCAGTACTCTTGCCTGGAAAATCCCATGGACGGAGGAGTCTGGTGGGCTGCAGTCCATGGGGTTGCTAGGAGTCGGACACGGCTGAATGACTTCCCTTTCACTTTTCACTTTCCTGCATTAGACGAGGAAATGGCAACCCACTCCAGTGTTCTTGCCTCGAGAATCCCAGGGATGGGGGAGCCTGGTGGGCTGCTGTCTATGGGGTCGCACAGAGTTGGACACGACCGAAGCGACTTAGCAGCATATACATATAGTATATATATTGTTATTGTTCCCTTTGCACGAAATCTTCTGGAATCTTTGTGACTCGGTCTTTGGCTGTCTTCAAGGATCTGCTCAAATGACACCTCATGAAAAGGCTTCCTAGGTTATTTGACATGAAAAAGTGCCCACGGCCAATGTCACCCTCCAGTCCTCACCCGAACGCTTCTGTCCCATGGAACTTACCATCTGCCACATTACATATTCATCAGGTACTCAGTCTCTCTCTACACACTGTAGAAGATAACCACCATGAAAAGAGGAGCTTTGTGGCTGGCTACGCCCTGTCCTTGAGCAATTGACTAGAAAACTATGGGTACTCAACAAGAGTCTGTTCAATGAGTAATCTCTTTACTAATACAAATATTAATAGCTATGTATGTGAAGCATTTAAAAACAGTGCCTGGCACATAGTGGGCCCAGTTAGCCTTTGATAGTGAGACCAGGAATAGCAGCATTCTTCCCTCAGTCCTCTCAGAAGATTTAGTAACAAACACCTTCTGCCTCTGGGGACTACAAAAAGTAGCAAGATTAAGCTAAGGGGATGGGAGAAGCAGCTCTGAAGTCTCAGCATGGAGCTATTAACTCTATTTAGGGTGCACTTCAGAATGCTCAAAATGCTCAGCAGAACAGCGTGGTCAGAAACCTTTTAGTGGGATTGGGGGCCTATCTGTATAGGCTGGAAAGCACAGCTGGAAAAAGGAAGCTGGGGGTGAAGAGAGCACAGAAGTCTGGGGACAGGGTGTGGTTTGATCATGAGCAGAGGTTCAAGGTGTGGCAATGACTGAGTCCCCCTTCTTACCTCTATCGACCTTCGCTTGGGCAGGCTCCAGGCTTTGAGATGTCAAAAACGTAATGCCACCCAGCCTGTATAGGAAAAATAATCAAGGCTCACCTAAAGGAAATTTGCACATTAGGCAAGCGTGTGTCCTGCTGTGTTGCCTGTATATTTAAGGAGGCCAATTTGAAGGGGCCTTCAGAAATAGGGATTCATTGTGCTGACCCTTTTGCTTCTACTGTGGGTCCACAGAAGAGATGCTCCTGCATCATTCATGAGACCATCGTAATCTCTCACCTGGATGACTACCCAGTACTGGGTGACCAACCAGGCAGGCCTGCTTTAACTGGAGAATTTCCTGGACGCAGGCCTTTCCGTGATAAACCCAGCCAGGTTCCAGGGCAAACCTGCACCAGTTTGTCATCCTCCCACTGCACTGCCTCCTGGTCTATGCTCACACTGCAACTGAGCAATCTTTTCAAAATGAAATCTGACCTTGTCTCCTCAACTAGTCACACAGTCAACACCCCCCAGTGGTAATCTCGCTCTTAAGACAAACTGCAGTCCTTACTATGCCTGGAGATGCCTATGTGATGGGGGTCCTGCCTATTTCTGCAGCAGCAGCTCCTATCTTGCTGCAGCCACAGTTCCCTTCCAGTGGCTCACATGCTGCCCACTCCCTCCCATTGTGGGGGCTCTGTGCATGCTGTTCCCTCTGCTCAGACCACAACCACCATCTTCTTCCACCCAGTTAATGCGTAATCATTTTTCATGTTGCGGTTCCATTACTGTCACTTGAGAAGTCTTGCTTAACTTCCCTGAGCACACAAATCCCCTTCTCTCTGCCCTTCCAGTGTTGTATCCACTACTGTGCTTATCTGTATCCTCACCCACACCCTCTCAGCAGTCACCGACACACAGCGGGAGCTTGCCACTGCCAACACCTGTGCCTTTGTACCCGACAGCTTCTGTCTGTCCACAGAGCATCCTCCCTAGCCTGTAGGCTGGCATGGAAGAGACCGGAGTGCTCAGAGGGAGACCAGGCCAACTTTGGGGGCCATGACATAAAGTCCAAATTTTATCCTTAGTCCAGTGGGAATGTATTTGAGAGTGTTAAGCAGAGGACAGACATGATTTCATTATATTTTTAAAAGGTCATTTGGGCTGCTATTTAAAAAACTGACTGTGAAAGGGCAGGCAAGGAAATACAGATAGAAACCAGTTGGGAAGCTGGTGCTGTAGCCCACATTATTTTTCTAGAAGGGCTCTTTGCAGAAGTGCAACTGAAAGCATAATAAAAAAAAAAAAAAAGTGGCTATTTGTAGGCACAGCAGTTAGAGCTTTCACGTTCAGGGTCAACTCCAGACCAGCAGCTTTCCTGAGAAGGCCCTCTGAAGTCTGTTTCATATAAGTTGGTTCTTGCGGAGAGGGTCAAAAATCTTACTCTTTTTATGTATGAAGTAGGGATGAACACACAGTACATAACCTGATATGCAGTCTGTTCTATTAACATTTCATGGTGGGGACAGCAATTAGAGACAAGTCTAATGGAGAAAGACAACAAAAAAAAGGGTGAGAAACACTCTTCTAGAATATCAGACAGGCAGATATCCTTCTGAGGACCATCAAGCACTCTTAAGCTGGCCTGGGATGGCCCCTGGCCTCCTGGACCAATAGGCCTAAAAATGCCCCGTCAACTCACATTTCCTCAGAGCAGTACAGACACTGACTAATTCTCCCGGGGAAGATGGTCCAGTAAGATACGATGCTCTATTTGCAAGTCAGCCTTTCTAAACACAGATACTCCTGTTTGGATGGTCCCGAGACGTACAAGTGAAGGAAGGAAGTTTCCGGAGTTGAATAGGGGAATGCAAATACTTGGCAGGATCTCCAGTCCTGTTTCATGTTTTCCTTTCTGCTAAGATTCCATCTGCCTCTGCCTGGATGAATGTCTATGTTGCCAGTACATCCCAGGCATGAGTGTCTCCTCCCCTGAAAATCCATGGGGAAAAATGATTCCTTCCTTTGAACTTTCAGAGCACATTATAGACATAAAACAAAATGCTACTCTTTCTTGAGCACCGGTGGCAACTATTGTGCTAAACATTTACCTGAATCATTTGATTTACCCTTGCCACTCTTAATCCTATTTCACAGATAGAAAACAGAGGCCTAAAGAATGGGAGAAGCAGACTTCTCTGGTGGTCCAGTGGTTAAGAATCCAGATGGCAGTGGAGGGGACACAGGTTGGATCCCTGGTCTGGGAAGATTCCATGTGCTCCAGGGCATCTAAGCCCACATGCTGCCAACTATTGAGGCCCATGTACCTAGAGCCTATTCCCTGCAACAAGAGTAAGCCACCACGTGAGATGGGAGGCCCGAGCACCACAATTAGAGAGTAGCCCCTGCTCCTTCCAACTAGGGAAAGCCTGTGTGCAGCAACAAAGACCCAGCACAGCCACAAATAAATAAATAAAATGTTTTTTAAAAAAGAGGATGAGCTTGCTCTATGTCATATAGCAACGGGATGACAGAGTGGAAATTCACCACCAAGCAGCCTCTTAACTGCTGGACTGTATCCACACTATTAAACCACTCACACCACTGAGTGGTGAGTGTGATCAGGAGTTCTAACCAGTAGCTCATGTGCCTCTTTCCTCTATGACTTCCAACATAAATGACCAGGTGTCATGAAAAAAAGAAAGAGTTCTACGATTAAATTCTGTTGTATAACTTTGGGATATTATTTCCGTGACTCAGCTTCCTCATCTACAAAATGGAGACAATAAATGCCTACCTACTATGTTTGTATTAGGCTTCCCTGGAGGCTCGGAGGTTAAAGCGTCTGCCTGGAATGCAGGAGACCCAGGTTCGATCCCTGGATCGGGAAGATCCCCTGGAGAAGGAAATGGCAACCCACTCCAGTACTCTTGCCTGGAGAATCCCATGGAGGGAGGAGCCTGGTAGGCTACAGTCCTCGGGGTCGCAAAGAGTCAGACACGACTGAGCGACTTCACTAATATCTTTGTTGTCAAGACAAAATTAGATATAATTTATAACACACTTAGCCACAGTTTCTGGCACATAAAGGCCCACTGAATTGAACAAATATTAACTGCAGGCCTAAGGAATACCAGGCGATTCCCTGGTGGCACCAGTGTAAAGAACCCGACTGCCAATGCAGGAGACATAAGAGACCAGGGTTTGATTCCTGGGTCGGGAAGATTTCCTGGAGAAGGAAATGGCAATCCTCTCCAGTATTCTTGTCTAGAGAATCCTATGGACAGAGGAGCCTGGCAGGCTATAGTCCATTGGGTTGCAAAGAGTCAGACACGACTGAAGCAACTTTGCACAAGAATACCAGGCCACATGTTGGGCTCTGATGTTAAGAAAATAATAGCAGTGTTCTCAAGGATCCAACACACTAGGACTTTAAAAACGCTTTGGTTGCTTTCACTTCTTGAAGGTAGGGACTATGAGCTCTCCAACCCTGAATTTTCAGCCTTCCGCAATGCTTAGCATCAAATGGTACTCAACAACTTTTCAGTTATGAATGATAATGGTTTACACAGCTTTGGAGACCCTACATATGGGAGATGATGAATGATGGTGTCAAGTCAGCGAGTGTTGTTTATCAGACAGCTGATAAAATAACTGAAAGTAAAGCACAAAGATAGCACTCCCAGAGGTTTGTGCCTTCAATCATTTAAGCACAGAGCCACTACTAAATAATCCTCAAAACACACCCCCATAGCAAAACTGAATATGTAACCTGAGCAATGCAGAAATAATAACAACACCTAAAAACATTCCAGCGGTGAGGAGAGGAACTTTCAGAAGTGTTAACTTTCAAAAAAAGGAAGTCAACTGACACTGTCTGAGGAAGAAAGCTCATAAAAACAATAATATAAGTAATAACAAGGACTCCAGCTTCTTAATAGTTTTCATGATACTTCGGTCATAGGGAGATTTTTTAAAAAGAAATAATGTATCTTGAAAAGGGGTAAACTTATTTGAAGTTTGACTCTAGTTTCAATCCTGTTTCTTTTAATTGCTTGAAAAAAATTTTTTAATTAATCATGTTTATTATACACATTGCTATTCAGCTTTATAAAAGTATTTCTACCTAAATATCCATTCATGCTAATAGATAGATAGATGTCTGAAATGAAGTTCACTAAGTTTAATGATGGAAATTGTTAAGAGATGACTTTTTAAAAACTGTTATCTTCATAACTTTCTGCCTTATTTGAAATCTTGATAATCAACATATAGGATATTTTTTAAAGTGTGTTCCTTAAAATAAAGGGAGAGAAAATACCAAGGTTTAGTTTCATTTTCCCTGGTGGCAATATGAATCATTGTTATTTCCTTCTTTGTACCTTTTCTATTTTTTTACATTTCCAAAAATGAGTTTTAAAAGGGTTTTACAAGAGTCTGCATTCATATGTCTTTCAAGTTAGACTTTAAAATAGGTAGAAAGCATGTTTTTTACTTATGTTGGAAATGGTATCTTTAAGATGACTTGAGAATCCAATTTGCAAAGCAGAAGAGGCTGGATTCTTTTGAATGCTCTTTATAAATGTAATCCACTTAAATAAACAGAGTAGA
Source organism: Oreotragus oreotragus (assembly GCA_006410675.1). NCBI lineage: Eukaryota > Metazoa > Chordata > Mammalia > Artiodactyla > Bovidae > Oreotragus > Oreotragus oreotragus. The sequence goes on from SJYX01014327.1 coordinate 157,177, forward strand.
AAACTAATGAATGGTTATGTGTGTGTTTACATTTTCAAAGGTTTTTACACGGAGAGTAGGAGATTATGAAAGAGATTATGCCAAGCTTCATGATGTCAGATTCTGTCTGGTGGAGTCTGTAAGACCAGGATTTCAAACTAAGTGGCTTTCCTTGTCCCTTCTTGTTTAAGACATGATTACTGAGTGTCAACATCTGCTTGCTATGCAAATGATAAACCAGAATAACCTAGTTCTTACCCTCCAGTCAAGAACAATAATCTAAAATACACAAAGGGTCACAGAGTTGTGAAAGGGACTAGTTTATATGAGTATTTTGGGGAGTGGTGGATAAAATATCTGAGCTATCCATTTAGGTTTAATAGAATGTGCTCTGGTGACATTCTACTCACTTATAAAGGTTTGGGACAAGAGTTCGGATTCTGATTTATTCCTTAAAATAATTCAAAGAATCTACTCAGTTTCTTACAGTTTAGAAATGTAGAGACAATGGAATTTGGTATTCCCTGGGTTTTGTATGATTCTGTTAACATCACAGAGAGTTTTTTCAATTCAGTGACCACCTGGCAGTGAAACCGTTAATCACTGTCAATTCCATTTAGAGAAAATACATTTTTGTTGCCTTATTTTTTGAAAATGTCTTTCTTCAATGACAGTTTGTAGCCAACAGGGTTTTTTTTTTTAATAAAGGAAGAAATTTTTCATAAAAACCGTATTTGCAAAGTGCTTTAAATCCTATTACATTCTGTCAAAATGTGTGCTGGCATTTTTCTAGTTGAGGAGTTAGTAATATTTATATGGAAAATGATGAAATCTAGAATTTAAAGGAAATTTAGAAGTTATCTGTTTCATCCCAATTCTGGATTCTCTCTTTCATTGAACCTTTGTGAATGGACATCAAAGCTCAACTTGAACTCTTCTGTGGGATACTGTTCTCTACCCCCTAAAGAAATCATAGAATGTCAGATAGCTCTAAATGTCATAAACAAAAAAATTGCCTTATTTCAAGTTAAAATCCATCTCCATTACTATCTCTTCATGGGGGCTTGTTCTTACTTCTAGAGCTGAAATGAGTAAATTCAACTTCTCTTCCATCCATTTGTCCTTTAAACACCTGAAAGACAGTCCTGTTTCCTAAGACATCTCATCCTGACTAAAACACTCTAGTCTCTTTAGTTCAGTTCAGTTCAGTTGCTCAGTCATGTCTGGCTCTTTACAACCCCATGAATCGCAGCACGCCAGGCCTCCCTGTCCATCACCATCTCCCGGAGTTCACTCAGACTCACGTCCATCGAGTCGGTGATGCCATCCAGCTGTCTCATCGTCTGTCGTCCCCTTCTCCTCCTGCCCCCAATCCTTCCCAGCATCAGAGTCTTTTCCAATGAGTCAACTCTTCGCATGAGGTGGCCAACAAGTACTGGAGCTTCAGCTTCAGCATCATTCCCTCCAAAGAAATCCCAGGGCTGATCTTCAGAATGGACTGGTTGGATCTCCTTGCAGTCCAAGGGACTCTCAAGAGTCTTCTCCAACACCACAGTTCAAAAGTGTCAATTCTTCGGCGCTCAGCTTTCTTCACAGTCCAACTCTCACATCCATACATGACCACTGGAAAAACCATAGCCTTGACTAGACGGACCTTTGTTGGCAAAGTAATGTCTCTGCTTTTGAATATGCTATCTAGGTTGGTCATAACTTTCCTTCCAAGGAGTAAGTGCCTTTTAATTTCATGGCTGCAACAAGTCCTCAAATGCAAACACTTTCATCCTTGAAAGCCCAGTATACCATCTGACTGTCCTTTAGTGTGTCAAAGTTTCCACTACAAAGCCAAGAGCACAGTTAAAAATGACTCTTCAAAAAAGGCCAAAACTTGTTCCAGGATTACAAATATAATTCTTGCAATGGTCACTTTAAGTTGTTAGATGGACACACCCTAAATATCTAAATTCTATCTCACTGTCTCTTTGCCTATTCTGAGTTTGTTTCCTTGTCACCATGTTTTTCTGCCTTTGTAATTCTAAGGACAATTCTTAAATTACTCTTGGATGCAAGCAACTGAAACTAATTTTGGCTACCTTAACAAAAAGAGAAGCATATCCAATTTCATGAAATTCATGGACAATTTCATGAAATCATAAAAAGAGCAGGAAAGCCAAGAGCAAGAAGAATAGGAAGCAGAGACTTCCAAAGGCCACTGGGACAGTGCTCAGGGGCTGTCTTTGGAGCACTCTCTGTGACTTGACTCTCTCACTCTTAGTCACTGCCACCCTTTAACCCTAAACTCTAAATTCTTGGGGAAGAGGCTGCAGCTGGCCCAGCTTGGATCAGAATGCTATCCCCGATTTAAGCAGCCCTGTCCAGGGACAAGGTCTTATGTACATGAAGCCCATGCTTATATATATACTGGGGTTATTTTCAAAGACAGGAAAATTAATGAGAACAACACAGGTATACCAAATTACTGTCCCGCTAAAGGAATGTTCAGAGATACTAATCAATGTTTCTTTTCTCCTTGTATTTTTCCCTTTTGTTTGACCCCCAAAAAGGCAGGTGTCAGAAGTGGGACTCAATGTATCAGGAGAGGCATGTAACATTGCAAAAAAAGAGAATAGCCTGAGAATATTTCTGGGGTTTTGTTTCCCAAAATCCCAAACACTTAGAAGAACACTAGGAATTGCTTGAAGGAGGTAAGAAGGAATAAGATTAATGGACATGGTAAATCTTGAAGAAACGTGGAATATTAGTTCCCAAGGCTGTTGGGAAAGGAGAGAGGTAGGTTGACGGATTCTGGAGGAAGAGGGGCCAGGCTCTGCTTCCTGTCAGTGTCCCTAAGGAGGCCACATGCCCCTGACCTGTGTGGGGTACACCTAGGCACAAAGAATCATAGGAAATGTCACCAAAATAATTCCATGGACTAAAGATGACCTGAGCAGCAGCCCCTGAGAGAGCCACAGGAGCAACAACACGGGGTGCTGCAGTGTAAACTGTGTGATCAGATGCCTCAGTGACCAGAGGGTCCCCTCTCCCATGCTGCTCCACTGTGTCGGCTTCCTGGAGCCTTGCCAGAGCTCTGGGATTACGTGTCTGTGACCCTAAGGAGGACTGAGAGTAAGTCTTTCATAAGACTTCCTTCCTCCCAGAAAGAAGAGGCTTGAAACAGACATGAACATGGTTTGAGAAAAAAATAAAGAAATGAGATATTTTTATATACTTGTCCCTGTAGATGGAGACTCTCATCTGCTCACTTGAAAGGAAAAGACAGGAGCAAAATGAGAATTGAGTAGCTCTGCTTCCTCTCTCTCTCTGATCTCTGACCTCATCTTATTCAAGCAGCAGAATCTATACATCATGCACTGATTGCACTGTTAAAAACCTTCTCTTATGAAAACTGCCTGAGCAACTTTTTTTCAGATCTTCTTGTTCATGACCTTGGTTTTCCTGATGCTCTTCTCCTGGGTCCATGCCATACTTCTATACGTGTCATCTTAGACAACATACTCCTTCTCTCCTCTTCTGTGAATTTCTTCCTTCTCAGATGCGAATTGAGCACAAGCTCCTAGCAACCACTTGGGAGCCTTCAGCTGTCTCCCCTTTTCATTTTGTCATTTGCCCAGTTTTTGACTGTGATATCAGAATTTTGTTTATCTTTTTATGATTTTGTATTTATTTCGATAAGAACACAATGAGAAATCTACCTTCTTAAATTAAGTGCACAGTACAGTATTACTGACTATAGACATAGAATTCTGCTTTTCATAACTAATTCTGCCTTAGTTAAGATAGTAAATCCTGCTAACAGTGCTGCAATTTAGCAGCTATTGCTGTATGATTTAATTCAATATAACATTTTAAAAAGACCAAGCCCCCAAAACAGAGGCTGAGAGTTGACTGTCCCTTTCCTTTGTGTGGTTGGCAGGGCTGTCTCTTCCTGAAGAGAGGTTGAGTGATGTAATGAAGAAAGCCCAGGGAGTCTGGTGACCTGGATCTATTCTTGGCTGTGTGGCTGACCATGAGTGACCTTGACCAAGTCACTTTTTATCTCCCTATCTCAGTTTTCTCCACTGTACAACTAGAAAAATATCTTGTCACTTGCCTAGAGAATAACCTGGGTACAAGATTTGTAAAGGAGACAGGACACGTTGTTGTTGTTTTTCAATCTGTCGACTTTATGACACTAAGGTATCATGGAGTTCTGGGTCTTCAAATCATCATGAAAAGTAAAGTTAACCTTTGCTTTCAGAGCTTTAAAGAAATCAGAACCAGCTTAAGACAGATCAGAAAGTGACCTTAAGACAAGGATGATATCCCCTATTACATGAGATGTGCTCTTGTCACATTTATTTGAGGGGTGGTAGGTAGGAAAGAGTGGTTTCAGAAGCCCAGCTGATCCCCTGTAGTGGAAGGTAGAAGATGCTACAGCAGAAACAGAGATAAAAGGAGACAAGGACGTTGGCAAATGGGGACGGGATGGATGCCAGTTCTGCAGATGAATTCTGTTTTCTGCAGACTTGTGGGCTTTTAACAAAATTATTTGCAAAGCTTTTTGAATATGAACTAGGCTTAGAAAATTTTCTAAAGTGGCTGCTTTATCTAAAAAGAGAAAGAAAAATAATTTTAATGCCTAAAAACAGCAACTGCTTTTTACTGAATCCATACCCAGAAACTGTACTATATTTATGGTTTGTTCTGCTTTGAAAGTTTAAAAAAATTAAAGCTAGGAATGTTCTCTGCGGCTTAGAAGACACAGACAGAAGGTAGAATGCAAGTCCAGCAGATAGGGTAAATACTACCCTGTTCCATTAATAGCCATATCCTTCAAAAGCCTGGTAACCTCTCCTAACCCTGATTTGCTCATCTATACATAGAAGTATAGCACACTTACCTACTGCCCAGAGGTAACCAAGGAAAGGAGTTTAAATGCCCTGTATTAAGCACAGGATGGGCACAGAGGAACACACACTCATACTCACTGCCTGCTCTTGGAAAAGACTTTGATGATATTTTTCCCAGAACAGAGCATCAGCAAGCTATATGAACTCCATCATTTAACGGTGAGATATTGGCTTTATGAGTACTCACAGATCTAAGATATAGGGATGAGCTTTCAATCAGTCAGTAGATCAGTGCTGCAATGTAGCCCCTGAAAAAGGCTGACAAAGATTTTACTTGTGTCTCCCAGGGACTGAACACATTCAACATAACTGCATTTGCCCTAGCAGAACAAGATCATGCAATACGAAGAGCGCACTTGTCATTCCACAATATGGTCCCCAATCTAGCTCAGCAATCTTTACAGCACTGAAGAGCAGAAAACCAGAAGGAAGACTCAAGAGAACCCGGAACACTGGAAAGAGCCCTCGGGGAGCAGGAGGCAGCTCCGTGATCCTCTATGTGCTGCTCTGAAGGGTTTTCTCTTGGCCACAGGTGATGCTGCTCTTTCAGAGACTCTCACTGGAACTTCATTTGTGCAAATGTCCAGGTCTGCGAAACTGTATGGTTTACCAAAACTACCATGGTGAGTGGACCATGGGGGTGAGCTTCTCCTGAGATGAAGACAGAGTCTCCTCTCCCTGAAACATCCATGTTTTTCCTACCATGTTTCACAGAGGAAATCACTGAAGAAACCATCTTAGCTGGATGAGTGTGAACAGACACTCATATGGACAAAAACAGAACAAGCAAAAAAAAAAAAGAAAGAGGGGGAAAAATCAACAAAAACAAGGCAAACATAGCTAAAGAGCCCCCATGCGCTTCTCTGTTGGTTGGATTTTTAAATACTAGTCTGCAGGACATCTTGTGTTCTTTGTGCTTCTTTCACAAAAATGTGCTAGAGAGCTCCTACTGGGATGGCAGTACTAATACCTTGACAGAATTGAGATGCCTGAGAAGACTCTTGAGAGTCTCCTGAACTGCAAGGAGATGAAACCAGTCAATCCTAAAGGAAATCAACTCTGAATATTCATTGGAAGGACTGATGCTGAAGCTGAAGCTCCAATCCTTTGGCCACCTGATGCGAAGAGCCAACTCACTGGAAAAGACTCTGATGCTGGGAAAGGTTGAGGGCAGGAGGAGAAGAGGGTGACAGAGGATGAGATGGTTGGATGGCATCACTGACTCAATGAACATGAGTTTGAGCAAAATCCGGGAGATAGTGGTCAGCAAGGGCTGGTGTGCTACAATCCATGGGATGGAGAGTTGGACACAACTTGGCAACAAAACCACAACAACAGCAAGCAACATAATGTGTCTCCTGCCCTGCACTTACAGCCTTATCTACCACCTGCCCCTCGGTCAGCCTTCTGACTGCATTTGCTGCTCATCCTTTAATGCCTACATCTGATGACCCACACAAATATTAAAAAGTCCTCCCTACCAATCTGCATTCTGGTTGCTGGATAGGGTGCTCAGAAAATTCCCTGGAATATCCCATGCCATCACCAGAGACGCAGAAACTGCAAACCAGGAAATTCATCAAATTGCCACTGCCTGTCCTCGCTCTACCATTCAAGGATGCTTCAAGTCCAGTATCTAGAAATCTTTTCGACCCAACTGCCCTCTGGACTTAAAATGGGTTTAGAGTTTGTTCTAACCATTAATCTTTGTTTTCTCCTCATTTCCAATGAAATGCCCCTTACTAAGTGGAGCATTTATCACACTGTATAGAGGCCTAACTTAGGGGGTCACCTACTCCCACCTACTCTACCACATCCTGAAATGAGACACAGCTGTTTAACTGAACTGACCTGTCCCAGGACTGAGAGAATGACTCAGTGAACCAGGCCAATGCTTTAAATTTGTCATTTTGTTCTTTCTCATAGATTGTTCTAATCTGTGTTGTTATTCTTTTTTTCTCTCTCCCTTTGTGCATCTCTAATCTCACAAACCCTAAGCAGAATCTCCTATAGCTACCAGCTCGATTTTGATATATAAAACCTCTTAAAAAAAAAAAAAAGAAGAAGAAAAGAAGAGTTAAAGGGCAGAATGAGGGGTACCATAATATGTTACTGCAAAATGTGCCTCTTTGGTATATGGGTTATTTTGAGTTAAATACCACTGGAAAAAAAAAATACCACTGAGTGCCAGCAGATGCAGGAAAGCTATGAAACCAATGCACATGTTTTCCTTTTATAAGGAAATTTACATTTATAAAAAAATTTCTATTTGAAAAAGGTGTTTCCTTCTCTCACACACTAGAGAGAATTCTTTTAAAATTTTTTTTCAATATTCACTGATTAGTTGTAACAAATGTACCATAGTAATTTAAGTAATCTAGGATGTTTCTAATATTGGAAACTGACTGTGGGGCCTATGGGAACTCTCCGTACTACCTTTACAATTTTTCTGTAAATCTCAAATTGTTTCAAAATAAAAAGTTTATTTTAAAAACAATGCTCCAGTTAAATCATCCCTAAGCCCATTACTGTCTGGAGCTGTTATTTAGTCATGCCTGACTCTCTGCAACCCTATGGACTGTAACCTGCCAGACTCCACTGTCCATGGAACTTCCCAGGCAAGAATACTGGAGTGGGTTGCCATTTCCTTCTCCAGAGAACTCAACTCTTATCAATGGAGAAATAACAGACTGAAATCTGCATAACCTTATTAAACAACCCTTGTTTACCATAACTTTTCCAGGTTACTTTCTCATAACTTGCCTCACCCACCCAGAAACCCTAAATTCCTTTTCTTTTAACCTAAAATGATCTTAAGCCCAGGTTCTAACTGCCCCTTGGGGTAACTCATGTCCAAGTCTTCCTACATGTAAGCGCCACACATATCCTAATAAACTTCTGTTTGTTTTTCCTCTTGTTAAAAAAAAATCTATCTCCCTCCAAAACATTTTCCCCAATAATCTGTGACTCAGGAGACCAAGGTAAAATGCATTTAATTTGAAAGATGTTAGTCCTCAGCAATGATCTGACAATTTAGAAAGGAGAAACAGATATAGCCCTAATAAGATGCAACACAATACAGGTCAGTTTCGATTAAGGTTAGGATACAGATGGATTGGTTTAAAAAAACAAAAATAAAAAACCAAGAACAAAAACCTAGCCAATAGCCTGCTTTCTGCAGAGGTGAATTACAGAGGACATTTCAGGAAAGCAGTGAGTTGAAGTGGCCTAAAGGAAGACCAACTCTCTGGCCTACCCTAGCCCCATACAAAACTATGGTATTAGGTATTCAAAATCTAAAGAAATATAGAAATAAAGATTAATCAGGGACTCATTATACATCTAGCCAGAGAACTTGAGAAACCTAATTGGGAGGGAATAGTCCATTTCCCAGAGGCTTGCTTTCATATGTCGACAAGGTAAGGAAGTTCTTAGCGTACTTTCCATCTTTCCACTCTAGTAGTTATATTACAGGGCATACAGACGACTGCTTCGTTAGCACTTCTACACAGACACTAAACACAGGGATGTTTCAATTCCCTCCCATGGGCAGCCTGTTGGTGCAAGCTCGTATTTGCTCCGTAAGGATACAATTCCCATGGTTTAGCATCTTTACAAGATCAAGCAAATCAGATTAATGGCTATAACTTCAGCAACCCACAGGTTGGGACCTGCTGAGAATAAAGGTGATTTTTAACACAGTGCCTCTAAAAATAATGCTCCTGTTAAACAAAGTCCCAGCAAGAGGCTATGAGTAATCCCCAAACATAATCTACGAACAGTAGAATCACTGTATAGTATTAAATATCTCTGAAAAATTTTCACAATTATACACATCAGGTTTTAATAAGAAAACCATTAAGGGCAAGATCATCTAAAATACCACTGCCTGGGATGGCAGGCATGAGTCCAAAGCTTTAACATAAAATGATTTTGAATCGGCACATGGGAGGCAGGAGAGAAGTGTTTCTGAATCCTCTATCAAAGATATTTACCTTCATCACATCAAGCTCTAGTCTGTTCCCATTCTGTCCAACCCTCCTGTTTTGGAGACAGCTCTACCAATTTTATGCCGAGAGAGTAAAGAAGCAGATACACCCTCAGACAATCGTAGGACCCAGAGGACCCCATCCTCTTAGCCAAGACCTTCATTCTAAACAGTTAGGTCTGTTACCAAGGACTGATGAGTCTCAGTTCTTCCCTGTGGATTCACTGTGGAAATAAGGAGAAGGGGATTGTGCTCAGGTTACAGAGCGAGATGGATGTGAATATAGGCACTATGAAGGCACTGAGAAGACAAGGCCTGTGATAGGAAGGAATAAAGCCAAGACAGAAATAAGGGCAGAAATAGAAGAATTCAAAGGTATAAAGAAACAGAAAGCAAGCTAGCAACCAGAAAAGCATTCGAATCTCAGAAGCTGGGGGTAGACCAACTTCCTCACCACAGCATTAGAGTCTGGTCCTGGCTCAGTTATATTAGCCACAGAGTTCATTTTTGCTTACAATTCTTTCTAGCTGGGTTTCCATTCTATACAACAGAAAATACCCTAATGAATATTGATAATATGCTCTAAATTTCAAAGTATCCCCAAGAGCAGTTAAGACTGTTAACTTCTCCTTCTACATAAGAAAACTAAACCACAAAGATGTTCATGTTTTCTACATGAACAAAGAAAAACACATTAGAGAATCAAAATACTGTAAAATACAACTTCTTCCGTACTGGCAAGTTAGAATTTCTTCTATTCCCAGGGGCATTTTTGAAGTAGTTTTGCTTCTTCTGGGCAGAAGCCAATGCACTCACTAGTGATTCTGTGAAAAGTACAATTTACCAAGTCAGTGCGCTAAACACCCTGGGGAAAATGAGCAATCTAGGATAGGCCCAGAGGTCCAAAAACCTTCTCTAAAGCTACATCTCTAATGTGTCTTAACAGAGCCTGCCAAGCATCTGCTCAGGTGGTGAGAGAAATATCTGTCCAAACACATGCCACTTCTCCAAGAGTCTTACAAGGAGGCTGAAGAGTGCCATCCCCCACTGGGATCATCTCTGAGACCAAAAAAAGGAGGGAGAAAGACAATGGGGTAAAAATGTACTTTTTAGGGACAGAACACTGGCCTTTATTATCCTTGTTGGTAAGTATTATTAATAAAAGTTACATTCATTTTTCACTCACAATGTGTCAGGAGCTACTGAGCATTTTAACAACATCCCCTATGAGGCAAGTAATATTATCCTCATTTATAGACAAGAAGCTAAAATTCAAAAGGTTAGTGACTTGCCAAAACCCACTCAACTAGCAAGTGGTTCAATCAGGACATGAATCCATGTGTCAGGTCTCTAAGTTTAACCATCATGATGTACTGCCTTCCAACTTTTATCCATTGTTTTCCTCCAGTGATGACCCTCTGCTCCTTTGTGCCTGCAGATATCTATAGTGAAGTATAGTGAAGTTGCTCAGTCGTGTCTGACTCTTCACTATCCCATGGACTGTAGTCTACCAGGCTTCTCTGTCCATGGGATTTTCCAGGCAAGAGTACTAGAGTGGGTTGCCATTTCCTTCTCCAGGGGATCTTCCTGACCCAGGGATCAATCCCAGATCTCCTGCATTGCAGGCAGACACTTTACCCTCTGAGCCACAAGAAGCTCTCAGATATCTAAAGGTGTTTAATTCATGGGCCCTACTGCACTATAAACACAGTTGAGAAAAACAAGACTAATGATTATATATGGCTGACCAAGAAGATCTAGTTCCCAGATCTCCTGCATTGCAGGCAGACACTTTACCCTCTGAGCCACAAGAAGCTCTCAGATATCTAAAGGTGTTTAATTCATGGGCCCTACTGCACTATAAACACAGTTGAGAAAAACAAGACTAATGATTATATATGGCTGACCAAGAAGATCTAGGACTTTCACAATACTTTTAAGGCACTGTCTTCCATAATGAGTTAATCTGATATGCAACCCCTAGCTTTGCTGTCTTTCCTCCTAACGGTTAAGAAGCATGAGAGCCAAGTGATCTTGGGGTTAACTGAGCAATGATTGTTGAAAACCAAAGGTGTGCCCATAACATAAATCTCTCCCCAGGAGCTTCGGTCTCCAAGAAGACACAGCACGTGATGGCACATACCCCATATAGACCCACTGCAGAAGAAAGTCAGATGCTAAGCTACTTGACCTGGTCCTTCTGAGGGATCTGAGCATTCACCTCTCCGTGACTGAAGCCTCCATACTGCACAGGCCTGTATCACTGGTCCACAACTCTGCATTCAGCCCATCAAGAATGTACGAATGCCAATGCCAATGTCAAATTCTCCAGGAGCCAGTAAGCAGTAGTGTGAATGATTAAAACAAAAGGTTTTCTGTGGCAATCTCAACAACCCAAAGGGGGGATAAAGAAACTCCTCCCATTCAACCCTGTTCCCAGCTACTTGTCCTTGAGTTAAAGGAGAACTTGGCTCTGGCCTCAGGTGGGGCAAGGTCATTGCTTATTATTTGGGGGTCAACACTTACATGCCTGAACAGAGTCTGCTTTTGCAGAACTTGAAGAGCTCTGATGGAGGAAGAGAAATGTTGATGGCGGTGGTCGTGGTGCTGTTGATGATGATGAAATAAGAAAATAATGATGGTGAATGCCACCTATAAATATAAGCACAAAGCAGCAACAGATAGCCTTCTAGTCACTCCCAGTCAAAACCAGGAAACGACTTCTGTTCCCAAACCAGCCCCACTTAAGTACTCCCCCTCAGAACTAAACACACCCAGCTTCAAAATACAGCGCTGCATCGCTCCCTCCCCCACCCGCCCTTCCACCCTTGCTGTGCCAAGATGAGACTGAGACTGCGCTGGCGGGTCGAGAGGGCTTGGAATTAACAGACATTTCTGTTATGCGGAGCGTTAGGAAGACCCGGGTGGAGGGCCCAACAACGCACTTCGGAACCTCTTAGTTGCGGAGCTAGAAGAACGGACGCAGTAGGGGAGAAAGATAAGGAAACCGGGCAAAACAGATTTGACGCCTCTTTCCTAGAGCCCTATAGTCTCAGGAGGCGGAGCAGGCAACCTTTGGTCGGGAAGGAGAAGAGGCGGGGCAGACTGCCAGCAGGACGGACAAGGCTCTCTTTACCTGACCAGGTGCAGCCGCCGTAGCCGCAGCGAGGATGCTGCGCTTGAGTCCGAGAGCTAGAGCCTGAAGCTGCCGCTGAGCCGGCCTCCGTCGAGGCCCCGCCCCAGCCCCACCCCCAAACGTGAGGCCCCGCCTCTCTAGCACGCGCTCGCCTGACGGGCTGTTTGGGGGAGGTAAGCTACCGACTGATCGGCAGGGCTGATGACCAATGGAAACACGTAGCGGCTCCTGGGAGGGCGGATAGCAAGGTGGGGTGGAAAGCGACTGCGCCCAATCAGGAGCAGAGCGGCAACATTATTGGGCAACGCATATCCAGGAGGCTGGGTAGGAGGTGATGGTCTCAAGGCTAGATCTAAGGTAGACCGCCAGGGAAACAGCCAATCCCTGGCCCCGTGCCCCCAGCTTGCCTCTCAGGTGCACCCCCTAGACGGATTCGAAGCAATGGGGGGAAGGGAGCGGGTCCATGGCAACCACGGTTTCGGAGATTCCCACGCCTCGGAGACCCCACAAGGCTGTGCTGCACCAGTGATCAGGTCAATCGCCATTGCCCTGGCAACCCTAACAACCCCAGATCGTAAATGCTAAAAGAAGTCAAAGCAGAAAACTCAAGAAGTAGAATCTACACGTAAACACAGCTCTTATGTTAGTTTCCCTCACGCTTCCAGTTCCACATCCAAATTGCTTTTTAGTCAGAATCCATGGCAAGTAAATTACTTTGACCACTTGAAAATAAGAGCTAACCAGGTTTGGGCAAAAATCTTAACAAGGGGACTTGGCAATTCGGGAAAGGAAAGCTGAGTCCGGATGTCAAGAGGCCTCACAATGGAGGGTACCTGCTTGCTGGCGTTCTGTGCTGGACAATCAGTGTACTTGATGCCAAGATAAATTATTTTTCCCCTAAATAAATGTAATTATTACTGGATGAATTACTTAAAACGTTTCATAAGAGGATTTGAAGCCTGAATGATACAGTGATTCGGTCTGTGATTTGGATGGCCTATCTGTTCCAAGTGGGTGGGCAAGAAGGGGCATTGTCTTTAATCTGCTTCCTGTTAAATGCAAAATGTATCATCCTTCTGGGACTTAAGAAGAGCATTCTATCCCGAACAAATTCTGTGCAGATAATATTCTGTTCAAATCATAAATAAATGTGAAAAAAATTGGAAAGATATTTTAAAGTGATTTTTATTCCTCAAACTTTTTTCTAGATAATAGTTTATGGATGCTCTGATGTATTCTTACTTATATTATTAGTCAGACACTGATGGGCACTTTTTAGTTATCTCCTTCAATCAGTACTTCTACCTTGTGTAAATTCCACCTTTTAGATAAGAACACCAAGGCCAAGGTTCCAGGATCTTATAACAAATTAGGAATTGAGTCAATACTTCTTTTTAAAGCCCATGATTATCATTTAGAAGAACAGAAAACGTTAACACCACTCATTACTTTAAAACTTTTTTTTTAACCTGAAAAACTATCTCAAAGTGAAGTCACTCAGTCGTGTCCGACTCTTTGCGACCCCATGGACTATAACCTATAAGGTTCCACCATCCATGGGATTTTCCAGGCAAGAGTACTGGGGTGGGGTGCCATTTCCTTCTCCAGGAGATCTTCCTGACCCAGGGATTGAACCCGGGTCTCTCACATGGTAAGCATTGTAGGCAGATGCTTTTACCATCTGAGCCACCAGGGAAGATCTGAAAAACTATCTTAGAGGGACCCAATTCTCACACTTTTTGAAACTGCGTTCAGAAGCACTTCCAAGAGTGAAGTGTGAAGAGTGAAATGTGTTAGGAGCAATTGCAAGTTAGCTTTGCTCATAGAACACAAATGGATTTGATATTGATGGGGAGGGAGTAAATTTTTTCAGAGCTTGAACCTGACTAGATTTTAACTGAAGTAGGAATCTTTTAAAGTAAACCAACATGATAATAACACAGCCATAGGAGCTTAGTCTTGGAAAGAAAAAAAGGCTATAACCCAAAGTCTTTTTCCAGCATTGTTTCAAAAGCTTCCTGGAGAGATTAATAAATCCTATTCTAAGTTTTAGTCAAACTCAGAAATATGTAAATTGCTCTAAACTTGGGAGGGAGGGGTGTGTAGGAAGTGACCTAAAGAGAAAGAAAAATATTTTTTCAAAACATTTACTTATAAAGACAAAATATAAATAAGTTAAAGGTTGTAGATAATAGAAAGGTGCACACTAATTAACAGGTTAGTGGTATAGACATTTAGGGTTGTATGTGCTCCTCATTTAATAAGCAATTACTAGGAGATCCAACCAGTCCGTCCTAAAGGAGATCAGTCCTGGGTGTTCATTGGAAGGACTGATGTTAAAGCTGAAACTCCAATACTTTGGCCACCTGATGTGAAGAGCTGACTCATTTGAAAAGACCCTGATGCTGGGAAGGAATGAGGGCAAGAGGAGAAGGGGACGACAGAGGCTGAGATGGTTGGATGGCATCACCGACTCAATGGACATTGGTTTGGGTGGACTGCGGGTGTCGGTGATGGGTAGGGAGGGCTGGCATGCCGCAGTTCATGGGGTCGCAAAGAGTTGGACACGACTGAGGGAATGAACTGAATAAATGTTAGTGGCTGTACTAGATTCTGAAAATGTCCATTTCAGTAAAACTAATTTCATGACCTCGATGAAGCACAACTGAGTTGAGGACACAGTCTGGATCAGGCTTGAAGAGATCACTTTGTGAACATCATTGCCAGTCTTCACAGCCACCTAGCAAGGTGAGTATTATCCTCATTCCAAAGATAAGAAAGTGAGATCAGAGAGAACGATAACTCCCTTGAGGTTACACAGTTCAGAAAGTCTTCATTCCAAATCCTTCATACTCAGAGGCCCATATTTTACAATACACCATTCTGCCTCCCTAAGGGAAGAAGCTTTTTCTAATAAGCCCCATAGAAATGCACCCCTCTCTGAAATATGAGGTATGTATTTTAAAATACTGAATTTGGTCAGTTTGTCAAAGTACTCCACTTTCTAAAGGGAAGAAGAAAATACAAAAGATGGTTCCTGCCTATTTGGGCTTCATGTAATGTTTGCATGTCCTTTTTTAAAGCCCTTAGTGGAAGGTTTTCATCTAACTCCCCATCTGTTCCAAAACTCTCTTTATTACCTCCTAGTTCACTTCTAGTGAAATGAGATAATGACATTCACTCCAATCAATGTGTCATCAGGTCAGCCTCACCTCAAAGTTTATTGGAAATGCAGAATCTCAGAGCCACCCCAGACCTACTGAATTGGAAGCTACAGTGTCATAAGATATCCCAGGTGATTCCTATGCATTCAAGTACTGTTTGTGTGAAGTGTGTTTAATAACTCAAGCAGCTTAACTCAAGCCCAAAGATGACTACTCCTGACCTTGGACTGGGGAAGGGAACATCTGCAATGTACCTGTCCAATTATGCTTCCGCCATAACCTGTAACAGCAAGGAACATTACTAGTGCTCACTGATCATTAACTTCTCTCAAAAGATTAAACCATCCCTTTCTTACAAGAAAGATGGATGGATCTTCAGATGGATTCTCCATATACCTGATGCTTCTCAGTCTTATTGTGACCTGCTATGTCAATGAAACCCACGGATGTCAGGTCAACCACTAGATGCTTCCATTCAGAGAATGAAATAAGCAATTCTCTCCTCTATTATGCTTCAGCTTACAAGCCACTTCCTCCCTGAAGCCTTCCTTCCTTCCCTGTCAGAGTTCACGACCAGCTCTATGCTTTCATAGCACGTTGTTTGCACTTCTCTTATCCCCGTGTCCCTCATAAAGGGCTGCAGACATATTAATATTTGTTCCCTTCTTTGGGTTCAAAGAAACTTGAGGGAGAGGATTGGCAGTGGTTTACCTTTTTATCCCCATGTGTTAGTCACTCAGTCATTTCCAACTCTTTGTGACCCCATGAACTGTAGCCTGCCAGACATCTCTGTCCATGGAATTTTCCAGGCAAGAATACTAGAGTGGGTAGCCATTCCTTCTCCAGGAGATCTTCCTGACCCAGGGATCAAACCCAAGTCTCCTGCATTGTAGGCAGGCCCTTTACTGTCTGAGCCACCAGGTAAATCCTTTATCACCATAATGCCTTGCATAAAATAAGTGATCCACTATGTTTATTTAATTGTATCTCTCTCTTTCCGTGAGGTAGGTGACTTCAGTGTCAAAGAAAAATCAGAAGTATTTGAAAAAGAAGCAGAGAAACCAGGCGCAGAGGAAAGGACACAGACATTTTGGTGGCTCCCTTCAGAGGGATGCCACTCCAGACAGGGAACAAAGAGATAAGATATGGCAGGTGGCATCATCTGTGGCTCAAGAGTCCCACATCTCACCTTCCCATTATGTGACCAGGCAGAATCAAGGCGTGTCTTGTACTGAAGAACTGATGTCAGCGAACAGGCATCTGTGGATCTCCTGTGTGGATGCCAAGGGGAGACCAGCTGGAGTGAACGTGGAGACCAGACACTGCAAGTGCGTTCTGGAAAATGTGACGGGAACACAGATAGGAAGAGCCCCCCAGTGAGCATTCCCAAAGGAGTGGATTTGCCCTTCAACAGGACTGTGCTCTGACAGGATACAGCAGCATCACATCATTCTAGAAAGGGTTTACACTTTCAGTACACAATGTGGCCCAAACCACTCTAATCAGTCTGAATCTCAGTGTCCTCCCCCGTCCCAGACAGGGGGTGACACAATTATCTGAGAATGCCAACCATAGGACCATTGATTTTAATGTTGCTCTTTGTCCTGACTGAGCTGAATTTCTACATGCCATATTCTCCAGGATAGATTTTCTGTTTATTTCAACCCTGAGAAAAGCTGTCGATGGGAAACATTAAACCAATGATCACATCCCTCTGAAATGTAGGACACAGGGAGCAAACCTAATCTCCAAGATGTTTCCACCTCATTTGCCCTCGGCTGTGTAATCAGCTTTTCATCTCAACACCGGATAAATGCATCTTGCCTGCTGCCACATTCATCCTAATACAGATGCTATTCTGTCAATTGATAACTGCTCATCACCCCCAAATTTCCTGAAAATACTCCTTGATGCTAAGATGCCAATCTCTGTAGCACATCCAGGGATCTCAGACACAGAAAAACAAGGCTTTGTGCTGCAACTTTGTCTCTTAATGTGGATTCACAGTCTGAGAAAACATCAATCAGCCATGGAAAAGCCAGAACTGAAGTAACAGTGATATTATATTTATACTCCCATTCAGACCACTAGAATCATCGCTGTTTAGACTGAGGGGTCTCCATCTCTTCTGATGCATCATCCGTATTTATTTATTCTCCAACTTGTTCCGAAAAGGATTTGAAATGACAAATAATCCTTGGAATGTTGCCATGTATAGGTGAGTATGTGTGGAGGCTGGTAAAATATTAACAGGCTGGAAAAAATTTTTTTTTATCTTGCCTGCCAGAAGTATTAAAAATTTCTCAAATGCCACCTGAAGTGCCATATGGAGAAATTACTCTCACTAAGCTACAACCATTATTGCATTTATGCTGTCAGCTTGTAGGAAGAAAGTAGGAACTTGAGTCTCAAACTGAAACCATTAACTCTCATATTAATTCCCTGGAAAAGATAAGGTTTGACTCAACAGGAAAAGTCATAATAACTGTAGTTTTTTTAATAAAGGGGAGTGGAGTCATGTGTGATGGTTTCATGCCAAGAGATATATCCTCAGATACTAGAGTAGAGCTTGCACTCAGTCAAACCCCACTGTCTCATCGTTAGCTGGCAAGACACGCTTCGCACACAGTTTTGTCCAAGAGTCATCTGCTGAGTCATGGGAGCAACCAGGCTGCGCCTCTGAGGGCAGGAAAGATGTCACAGCAGGAGTCCAAAGCCTCTGCTTTGTGGCCAATAACTCAGAGGCGATGGGCAGGGAAGAGCTTCTCCAGCTGGGGAAGAATTTCAGACAAGGCAGCATAATCCTGTTCCATGGCTCAGGCTAGCCTAGAATAGTCATAGTCAGAGGAATCAGTGCCAAAGGCAGCAGGCTCTGCAGAGAACAGCTGCAGCCTCAAAGGAAAGGAAAAGCTTTTTAAAAATGATTGTCCTTTTATTATAAAAGTATCCCATGATTGTTGAAATTTGAAAAATTCAAGAAAGCACAAAGGAGAAAATTAAAGTGGATTTTAATCTCATTTGTTTATTTAATCCACAAGTATTTCTTGAGCCCCTCCTAAATACCAGGTCCTTTTCTAAGCACCAAGAATGGAAAGATGGACACACACCTGCTCTCTTTGAGCTTTCAGTTGACCAGGGGAGACAGATGAACAATATAACCACGAAAAGGAGAGGATCAAGACTTACTAGGCTAAGCAGCACAAGGAAAGGAATCTAGTCCCTAAACGTAGCGTACAAGGGAGTCTGTCCAGTCTTAGGGGGTCCAGGGAGAGGAGTGGTGGTCTGAGAAGGCTTCCTGGGGAGGTGACTCTTAAACTGAGGTCTGTGAGCAGGAAATGATTGGTGAAAACGTGGATGGAGAACCACCCAGGCAGAAAGAATAACGTGCAGCAGGGAACACGAGGTGTGTTGCGGAGCTGAGAGGCCAGTGTGGATAGACTCAGAGCTGGAAGGAGAGAGGGGACATGAGCCTGAAGAGGCAGACAGGGCCAGCCTTCACAGGGCACTGTTGGCTGGCATCTAAGTCCTTCAAGTATTTTTATCTATGTATATATACACCTAGGTGTACATATATATATACACATGTATGTGTGTACACATTATATATACATACATACATACATATACACATGGACTTCCTAGGTGGCCCAGTGGGTAAAGAATCTGCCTGCAATGCAGGAGACTCAAGAGACACAGTTTTGATCCCTGGGTCCGGAAGTTCCCCTGAAGGAGGGCATGGCAACCCACTCCTATATTCTTGCCTGGAGAATCCCATGGACAGAGGAACCTGACAGACTTCAGCCCAAAGGTCACAAAGAGTTGGATCCGACTGAAGTGCCTGAGCATGCTCACACACATACATATACACAACATTTGTTTATATAATGTGTGTACATATATGTATTTGTATGGTTTAATCATGACCACCAAACTGCCACTTCTTTCCAGAACATGTGTACCAGTTTATTCTCTTGCACTGTATATGTGTCAGTTTCACTTCATCTTCAACATTAATTATCTTTCTTTTTACCTTCAACATTTGGTAAGCAAACCGTGTATCATTGAAGTTTAGCTTTAACACTGAAGAAATATTTATTGCCTGTTGTATTTTTCATTTGCCTCTCACAGAGCAAGACTTTCCTGTCCATGAAATAAGTACGCTATTGTCAATGTCAGTCAAAGGCAGCAGGAATAGCCCCTCTGTTGAAGATATTGCTTGCCAAGCTTCAGCGTGGGTACCTAATGGACCCTCATCACTCATCCGTGAGCTAAGGAATTGAAAGGTGAAAGCAATCCATCAAATTAGTGTTAACCATTAGTCTTAGCACAAATGAGGGCAGGAGATTAATTGCCTCCTGGCCAATCACATAGGACCACCCTGAGAGTAAAAGGGAAGTGAGCTGCAACCTGTTGAGAGAAGGGAAGAGGCAGGTCTGGGCTTGATGGGGAAATGAGGAGGTAAAGAAATAGTGGGAATAAAGGGCCCCTTGAGGAGGCTGCACACTAAGGAGAAATGGATGGCTGGTAGGTGAGAGGAGCTGCAGAAAGAAGCAATTTGTACCCAAGTTTGACAGCTTCATGGTTCTGCCCAGGGAGCACTGCGTTCATGAAAGTGCATCAGGTGTGAGATTGCCTCGCTTCTGTCCTTCGGTCCCTTCTGCACAAACTGAGGGTGTGTGAGGGCTGCAGGGGCTTGCCCAAAAATTGTATGTAGTATATGTGGTATCTTCTGGGACTGAAATCACACCACATGGCTGACAAAAGCCACACCTGTGGGAGAGGACTAGCGAGGGGTCGGGGTGGGGCAGGACAGCTTACCTAGTGCCACACACCTGGGTCACCAAAATCTCGCCAGCCATGCTCAGGAAGGACTTAGTCCAGAGAACAATGCTGGAATAGTTGTATAACTTGAGAACTTAATGAAACAAGGAGAGAAATTGAATTCTACATTTATTTTACTGTATAATCTATATGTCGCAAACTACAAATACAATGAAATGTACTTCCTATATACGTTTCCACTTTCAGCTGATGAAAGATGCTGGGAAAAGGGAGGCCAATGTTCTCTCTTATGGATGCACTGGATTCCTCTTCTCTTGTCTAGTTCGTGTTCTTGGGTCTCAGTTCCATTTTCTAATGGCAAGTCCAAGTACAGCTTCATGAGCATGTGACCTGCATAGTCATACAGGGCCCCAGCGAGGAGGGCTCACACTTTGTGTAATGCTCTGCTGCCTCTCTCACTATTGTTGGTAATTTTTGGAAAAGGGACCTTGCATTTTCACTTTGCACAGAGTCCCATAAATGTTGTAGCTGATCCTAGTCATATCCTGTTCCCAAGGCTCTTGTTTCCAAAACTGACACATTTAATTTATTCTTTAACTTTTTATTTTATATTGGCGTATGGTTGATTTGGGCCTCCCTGGTGGCTCAGATGGGAAAGAATCTGCCTGCAATGCAGGAGACCGGTTTGGATCCCTGGGTAGGGAAGTTCCCCTGGAAGAGGGCGTGGCAACACACTCCAGTATTCTTTCCTGGAGAATTCCATGGACAGAGGAGCCTGGTGGGCTACAGCCCATAGAGGTCACAAAGAGTCGGACAGGACTGAGAGACCAACACTTTCACTTTCATAGTTGACTACCAATGTTGTGGTAGTTTCAGGTGGACAGCAGTGATCAAAGCTAACACACGTCAGAGGATTCAGTTTAATTGTGTGGTTAGAGGATGTGTTTGGAATGAGAGACCAGGGTTTATGTCTTGGTTTTGCCACTTTCTAACAGGGTAATTTTGGAGATGCAAGACCTTGGTAAACCTCAGTTTTCTTATCTGTGCTTTCCTCATAATTGACTTTTCTGGTTTTTTGTTTTTTTTTTTTTAATTAAAATGTGACAAAGCACTTAGTACTCTGCTCAGCACAATGTGTGAATATCAGAATTATACACATTTAACTTTAATTTTGTGTATCTATTTTGCTATTATAAGAAGACTTTGCTTCTTTCCAATATGGTTAGCAAACTATTTGCCCATAATTGCCAAAGTAACAGCTTATCTGATGGTGTGTATTTCCTCTCTCCATCCCCATCTGTCTCAGTGCTCTGCCCACCTTGTTACCTAAGCAAGTTGTTGCTGGGTTCTTCCCACATTTGGCATTTTGCATTCTTTTTGTGGCCATAACAGGGTTGTTTTTATTCTCTACTTTAGGCTGAAAGTCTAACTCCCAGATTTGAATCTAGGCAGAAAATGGATTCTGAGCCCCCAAGTCACTCCCCAGCATCATCCACCTCACCCCCATCCCTGTGTTACCTGTGTTACGTGACAGTTCTTGTATAACACCACCCAGCTTTGGTTCTACCCACAGTAATGTAGCTTTTTAGGAACCAGAATGCACATCCACAACCTTCCAGATCCCTCTCTTCTGGATTTGCTTCATCTCGGATAACATAATTCATTCACTGACAGATATAATTCCTACTTATTTTGGATTTTTGGCTGGATTTCACAATGGACCTTCTTCCAGATAAGCTGTTCAGATTAATTTTTCTCATTTAACACAGAAGCATCTAATGCCTGGACACTGGAGTCACATAAGATGTGAGGATGCCCCCAGCTAGGAAGAAGACAATACAAATGATTGAGCTGGAACTTAGATTCCCTGTGGAAAAGGGAAAAGACGAATAAGAGCAAAGACCACCTAATGAATCAGAAAAATCTGATGTTTTCTTCTATCCACACTTCCTACAAAGGCCTGCCACCTCTAAACCAGCAGGTGGTTCAGCTTTCTACTACAGCAAAAACTATGCAGGTCAGGAAGCAACAGTTAGAACTGGTCACGGAACAACAGACTGCTTCCAAATCATGAAAGGAGTACATCAAGGCTGTATATTGTCACCCTGCTTATTTAAGTTATATAGAGGGTACATCATGAGAAACACTGGGCTGGATTAATCACCAATTGGAATCAAGATTTCCAGGAGAAATATCAATAACTTCAGATATGCAGATGACACCACCCTTATGGCAGAAAGTGAAAAAGAACTAAAGAGCCTCTTTGATGAAAGCGAAAGAGGAGAGTGAAAAAGCTGGCTTAAAACTCAACGTTCAGAAAACTAAGATCATGGTATCTGGTCCCATCACTTCATAGCAAATATATGGGGAAACAGTGGAAACAGTAACAGTTAGTTACTCCAAAATCACTGCAGATGGTGACTGCAGCCATGAAATTAAAAGACACTTGCTCCTTGGAAGAAAAATTATGACCAACTTAGCATATTAAAAAGCAGAGACATTACTTTGCCAACAAAGTTCTGTCTAGTTAAAGCTATGGTTTTTCCAGTAGTCATGTGTGGATGTGAGAGTTGGACTATGAAGAAAGCTGAGTTGCCGAAGAATTGATGCTTTTGAACTGTTGTGTTGGAGAAGAGTCTTGAGAGTCCCTTGGACAGCAAGGAGATCCAACCAGTCCATCCTAAAGGAAATCAGTCCTGAATATTCATTGGAAGGACTGATGATGAAGCTGAAACTCCAATACTTTGGCCACCTGATGTGAAGAACTGACTCATTTGAAAAGACCCTGATGCTGGGAAATATTGAAGGCAGGAGGAGAAGGGGATGACAGAGGATGAGATGGTTGGATGGTATCACTGACTCAATGGACATGAGTTTGAGTAGCCTCTGGGAGTTGGTGATGGACAGGGAGGCCTTGTGTGCTGCAGTCCATGGGGTCATAAAAAGTCGGACATGACTTAGTGACTGAACTGACAGCAAAAGAAAAATGTGCTTGTCACTGTGATACCGATATGCCAGCTGTTTTGCTAAATGTGGTCATTAACAAAAATACAATTCTTTGTGTGTTATCAACTCATTTTTTTAAAATTGAAGTATAGTTGATTTGGTGGCTCAGACGGTAAAGAATCTGCCTGCAATGCAGGAGACCCAGGTTCAGTCCCTGGGTTGAGAAGATCACCTGGAGAAGGGAAAGGCAATCCACTCCAATATTCTTCCCTGGAGAATTCCATGGACAGTGGAACCTGGCAGGCTACAGTCCTTGGGATCACATGAGTGAGCGACTAACACTTTCACTTTCATAGCTGATTTACAATGTTGTGTTAGTTTCAGGTATACAGCAAGTGACTCAATTATATATATTTCAGATTATTCTCCATTATAGGTTACTGTAAAATGTTGAATATAGATCCTTGTTATACAATAAATCCTTGTGAAATGCAAGTTGCTCAGTCGTGTTCTACTCTTTGTGACCCCATGGACTATATACAGTCCATGGAATTCTCCAGGCCAGAATACTGGACAGGGTAGCCTTTCTCTTCTCCAGGGGGTCTTTCCAACCCAGGGATTGAACTCAGGTCTCCCATATTGTAGGTGGATTCTTAAGCAACTGAGCTATCAGCCTATATAGTTTATGTATAGTAATCTGTTAATATCATACTCTGAATTTATCCTCCCCTCCTTCTTTATCCTCCCCACCTTCCCCCTTTGGTACCCATAAGTTTGTTTCAAACTGTTTGTTTTCAACAATCTGTGAGTCTGTTTCTATTCTGTAGATTAATTTATTTGTATAATTTTTTTGATTCCACATATAAGTGATATTATGTAATATTTGTCTCTCTGTCTGCCTTACTTCCCTTAGCATGATATTCTCTAAGTCCATCAATGTTACTACAAATGACAATATTATATTATTTTATAGCTAATATTTTATTGTATGTATATAATATAGATAACTTTTTTTTACTCTAAGGATACTAAATTCATAAATCTATTCCATGTTTGAAGTAATTGCCAAAAATCCACCTGATCGATGGCACATGCTTCACAATTCTGGCCACTAAACTATACCCTGAGTTAGGATGAAAATAATGCAGCTTTCAGGCTTTAAAATGCTTACGTTTAAATTGCCAAAAGTCATGAGGTTGTCTGCGCAGGACAGCATTCTCCATCACTTACAGAGTTATATTTGGCATGTCAAGAAGAGAGAACATAATCCCACAGCAGCAGCCATTTAAAATAGAAGAAAACAATCACCAGGATTCATGCAGAATACTTTAAATATTCCCATTAAGCAAAATGATTTAACTGATTTTTGTGCAAGGCCAATGCTCCTATATGCATCCTCTGAAAAATGAAAGATCCTAAGTAATGTCTTCCATGAGGGACATCTTGAAAGATAATATTTTGGTTTCAGTGAGTTACACATCAGTCATTGATAATTTAGCTGGTCTTTTTAGTGACAGATTTTATTTTCTTGGGCTCCAAAATCACTGTGAATGGGGACTGCTGCCATGAAATTAAAAGACACTTGCTCCTTAGAAAACTATGAAAAGTCTGGGTAGCTAGCATAATGCAAAGCGGAAACATCACTTTGACAACAAAGGTCTGTATAGTGAAAGCTATAGTTTTTCCAGTAGTCACGTACAGATGTGAGAGTTGGACCATAAAGAGGGCTGAGCACTGAAGAACTGATACTTTTGAATTTTTATATATATCACATTTGCTTGAAGCAATCAACTCTGGAGTTCATGTCTCAAAGGATTTTTAAAAAAGCAAGTTCACACCTGAAACGGTGGGGTGGGGTAGGACTAAGGTGACCAAGTGTCTCTGCTAATCATCAGATTCATTATCTTCCCTAGTACACTCATCTGGAGCAGAGATTCACTGGCTCCTTGCAGAGCTCACCATGACTTGAAATATCCATGTTTTACACAATTTTAGAATATGAAAGAGAGAGATGAGATTAATTGATTGGAAGATAGTCTTCACTCTTAGCATTTTCTTTCTCATCAAGTTTTATTTTAGAGGTCTGTGTATCATTGATTTAGAGCTGCAATCTAGAATTAGTTCATCCTGATCTGTTAAGCTCTAAGACAAGACTCTTTGTGAGCCTGTGGACTATAGCCTACCATGAGATTTTCCAGGCAAGAGTACTGCAGTGGGTTGCCATTTCCTTCTCCAGGGGATCTTCCCAACCTAGGGATCTAATCAGGCCTCCTGTATTGTAGGCAGATGCTTTACCGTCTGAGCCACCAGGGAAGCCCAGGACAAGATGTAGACTGAAGATATTTTATCTTCACTGTATGAAGTTTACATTCAGAAAAAACTGGAGGGCTGGGAGGAACCTCCTCCTTTTGTTTCAGTAATTTGCCTAAATAAGCTAATGGGTTTAAATTAACTTAGTGTTAAAAGTGTTCTAGCAATCTGGATCCTTGGAGGAAATGACTGGGGAGGTTTACAAATTTTAAAAAGCCCCACGTAAACAAATGACATTTACATAAAGTTAATAGTAGGCAGAAACTTCCTAAAAATAAACCTCTTTTATAGTATGTATGTGAAAGATTAGAAAGTCATACCATTGCACCAGGCGGAAGCTTTTATGTTGATATAGTTGGGATCACTCGCTCTTCTTTACCCTTCAGCCTCATAATAATGTATAAG
The DNA here is from genome assembly GCA_006410675.1 of Oreotragus oreotragus. Lineage (NCBI taxonomy): Eukaryota > Metazoa > Chordata > Mammalia > Artiodactyla > Bovidae > Oreotragus > Oreotragus oreotragus. Next base: position 182,794 of record SJYX01014327.1, read on the forward strand.
GGGAGATGCTGCATTTGATCTTTGAACTCCTGGGAACCTGGAATCTGCCTAAAGATGAACTTGGTAAAACTGTACATGTAGCCCTAAGGCTTACAATATTAAATCACACCAACAATCAGTGCTCTGGCTGAGCTAGCAAATCCATTTGAAGTTTAAGTCAGCTATCCCAAATCTTTCACAAACCAGATTCAGAAGGTGGCTCCAACTGGCCAATTTGAAATAGAGACACTTGGGCAAAGACCTGTGAACCAGAATGATGCACTTTAGATGACAGTTGTGCCACAATTTGACTTGTTTGTGGGGGAGTGAGGCTCGATTCTGTGTCGTCTTTGTGCTTAGTTTTGTTTTGTAAAAAGACTTTACAGTTGTAGTTAGAAATAAAAACCTGAGTAACATTAGATTAGGGACTATGGATTGTACAAGGACGTAGAGAGTGAATATTTGCTTGGGATGAGAGAGGCTTGGGGAGGGACAATCTTACGGTGTTAACTAAAGCAGTTCCAGGATCCTTCAGAAACCCATGTTCTCATCCAGAGAGCCTGAGAAAATAGCCCCTCAATTAAGATTAATATCAGAGCACACAAAGGATAATGGTTTCATTGAACGTTCAGTTATAAGGACACTCCTCTCTGACTGGGAACGCCTTGTCAATCTCATTAAAATCTGACATCAGAGAGTAAGGGAACAAGTGCAGGCTAGACTAATTCAAAAGAACAGAGTGGAGAGGATCCCTATTCTAGGATCCTTTAGCTGGAGAAGGAATCCAAGGAAAATGAGCTGATGGTTGGATTTAGAAGTGTGTGCTTTTTTTATATAAAGTTCAAATTAGGTCATAGATCATTAAAAAAAAAATCTTAGCTGTTTAGGGAGATCATTGAGTCCATTCCCTTGACTTTGGAACAATTCTGGAAAATTATTTTCATGTTTTATATATCTAGTTATCTCCTTTGAATTTTTAGTAAATGGTATAAAAAGATTAACTTAGCCATATTTTGTGCAGAGTTCTTTCTCTGCACCTCACATTTATCCACTGTGTTTTCAGAAATGTGATTACATTATGATTTACTTTAGCCATTGCATCATGATATTCTTTCACATCTCACACTCACAGAGTATTAAGAAGAATTTTCTATAACAAATTTATTCACAAACTTATAGTTCTTCTTTTCTTTGCATTTCTTCTATAAATAAGTCAAACACACCAGAGTTTTCATTCTGCTGGAGTTTAATATCAAGTCCCTGTGCGTGAAATACATATACCCAAGACTATAGGTCTTTGGCTCCCCCATTTATCTCCCTAGAATTTTAAATAGGATTCAACTTAATCATGAATAACAACATAGTCATCCATTATGGCTAATATTGTTAAAAACCTGCTATCATCCAGTGAAAGTGTTAGCTGTTCAACTGTGTCCAACTCTTTGCAACCTCATGAACTGTAGCCCACCAGTCTACCCTGTCCTTGGCATTCTCAGGGTAAGACTACTGGAGTGGGTTGTCATTCCTTTTCCAAGGGATCTTCCCAGCCCAGGGTTTGAACCCAGGTCTCCTCCATTGCAGGTAGATTCTTTACCATCTGAGCCACCAGCCAGACACTATACTTAATGGAAGAAGCAATCTACCATGTATTCTGAGTATCCCTGCCTGTTTGCTGAGTGTGGGGAGAATGCAAGGCTCTGACCACTCATTAGCCAAGCCATTCCTCAGAGTTCTGTTTGTAGCACATAACCTTGAGTTCTGAGGTAGTTACTTCCCCTGGACCAAGAGCAAGTTTGCTTCTGCTTATAAGAAAGTGGTAAATCCCCAAACTTAACTTAGTGGTAAATCCTGCAACTTAACCTGTTGTGTGTGCAAGTGTCTCTCACAGGCCTCGTGTTGCCCCCATGGGACCTGGAGAACACAGAGAACCAGTCCAAATGAATGGGAAGTTCTGGCTACAGTGAGGAATAAAGCTCTCTGTTTTTGACTTAAGAGTCTTGTCACTTCTGCCAGCACCTTACAGCAGGCTAACTGGGTAGCTTTTAAGTAGAGTAAAATCACAGACCCAGTCTGCACAGTGTCCACCAAAGTTTTGTATGTTATCACATGTAACGCTCGTGAAGCCCCTATGAGACTTTTCCCCCTTGACTTTTCTGAAGTTATTCTTGACAAAAAGTTAATCAATGGTCATTCTAAGAAAGAATGGAAAATTTTATTTGTACCAACCTGACAATTATAACCTGGGAGACAGTCTTGGAAAGCTGCGAGGACTGTTCTAAAGAAGTAAGGTGAGGGGGCAGCAGACGTGATTTTGGCAGAGGGGTGTGTGCAGTCAAGCACACATCTTGGCAGAATGGTACTTCTATTTTCAAGAAACATATATCTTAGTTAATGGTTTTAGTGCTTTTCTACTTAGAAGAAGATGCAATAAACTGGGCTCGTAAAATTTTCTCCTGAAAATAGCTAACCGTCTGGGGGCCTGCTCTGCCAGTTTTCCCAGAGCACAAAGTGTCTGCGTCATCCTGATCTTCACCCTGAATTCCTTTCTGAGAGTATTTATTGTAGGTCAATGACAACAAGCCCTGGAGAAACTGGATGATGGGTAACGTTCTTTATTTCACAATCCCTTCTCTTTCGGTCTTGACTTCAACCAGGGTGTGGGAGACATTTCGTGACCAGTTTGTCCCATGATGCCAAAGTATTTAAGCTAAGAACTTTCACTAGGTTCAGCCCAGCATCTCCCCAGGTGGTCTGACCCAGTCAGTTCCATACCATTTTCTATCTTTAAAGGAAATTATTTATCAGCATTGTACTTATGGTTCATCAAAGACATTTGCACATACAGGGCTAGTGGTTTGTCATCATGACCTCAAACAGGACTGAGAAAGGAATGGTGTCTTCTAAGCCATTACACTGCTGGAGCCAGAAGAGCAGGCCTGTCTGCTATTGGAGAGGTCTGGTTAATGCATAATGCAGATGCCCAGTGCATGCCAGAAGAAAGGGAAGAGGTCCAAAGAGCAGAAAAAAGAGAAAAAAAACACAAAAACTCTGATATTTCTTGTCTGGTCTTAAAGTATGAATTTTATTTCATCACTGTCAACACTCTACTGATCTCATTTTCCTTCATCACTAGGTCTAGAATCCACTGTCATTCTCTTGTCAGCACCCTCAGCTTCATATGCTTCCCCTGCAAACACCAGGTACCACCCACGAAGCTGGACCATCCCAGGGAAACTTCTCCACACCTGTGCTGTTAAGAGCAGTGCCTTCATCTGCAGACAGGGAGAGTCACCTCATGTAGCCTCGCTGAGACATCTCTGACTGCTCTTTGCTTGTCTAAGGAGTGTCTCCACCTCTGATCCTCCTCAGGTCCTAAACTTTACTCTTTCCAACAATCCCTTGCTCTAATTCCTGGACTTCAGTGTCCTATTTCACAGAAAGCATATATTCTTGGGAAATGATTTTATCAACTCTCGTACACACAGACCATTAAAGGTGTGTTTGTGTATATGATCCCCACAGCTTCCATTCTTAAAAACTCAAGCTTGTCAAGTCAAATGTTTCCCCCCAACTAATGCCTTTGATCTAGTCTCTGCCTGTTGAAACACCACATAAAACATTGACAAGCTTAAACTGGTTTTGCCTCCTTAAATAAGTTGTTGATTAATCAAACTTTGAATTATTTTACAGAGACAACACTGTGCATGCATAGGATGGCCTCAGAACCAAGAATTTCCATCTATGGAACTCAAAGAAAAGAAATATTAAGACCACAGACCTTTATAAATCAAAAGGCCCTTCATTAAGGAAAGTCTAGCTTCCAGCAGTGTGGTATCTTAAATGGACTGATTCAAGACTAGCCAGTCAGCTTCTCAGTTTGACATTTCCCTAATCTTTAAATTGTCGTCCTGATCTAGAATGCAAGAGACAGATCTGAGAGACTTCCTTCTTTTCTCATTGGTGGTAGACTTCACAATAAAGCTTTTCCTTTTCTCCAAAGCCAGTGCCATAATATTGGCTTCAGTTGCCACTGGGCAACTCTCTCTGGCCCACCAGTCCACTTATGCTTGAACAACCACAGGCTATAAACATTCTCAAATCCCTAGCCTTTACACAAAAACCTTTTCTCTAGACTTTTCTACGATCTCTTCCTCCTTTTCTTTTCTATTCCAGCAAAGATTACTCTTCCCTGTCCTTGCTCCTCTTCCAGGCTTCCATCCATTGCACCTCATAAGTACTCTGGCAAAATTTAACTAAGATCTTCTGACTGCCCAGCCTGGTGGATCTCTCTCTTCTCTACACATCTAAGCAACAGGACAAAGGTTACCAGAACCAGGGAGATGCAGGGTCCGGTAGTTCTGCCCTGGTTAAGGGACATAGCCAGAGGGAGGTAACCTCTCAGGGAGTAGTCATGAGAATTAATACCCTTGTCTCACTTTCCTCTCTCCCTCTTATCTGTCTTGGGTACTAGACCCAGTTGAAAGTAGGGAGCCCTCACTGATGCAGGCTGAACAAGCCAACCTCTAGGACCAAAGAGAGCAAGTGAAAAAGGATGAGAGTTGACCAGAAGGGCAGATGGAGGGCACGTAGAACAACCCAGCAGAGCACACTATGTGAGAAGGGTAAGGCTGACCCCGGGGCTATGATGGGCCGCCCCTTCTCTCTCCCGCCGGCGGGGGAAGTCCCTAACGGAAGGCGCCTCCCAGATCCCGGGGACCAATGACAGCGCACTTCGCCAGCTAAAGCCGCCCCACCCCAGCCACGTAGAGGGACCTATCAGCCCGCAACGCCTCGGCCTGGCGACCTATCCAAACCCCCGTCCATTAACCTGACCATCCCTCCCAACGAACGTATATAAGCCGCTTCTAACACGGTCTGGGCGCGGGCTTCCTCGACCTGCCTCACTCGGTCCGGGAACCCCGCCCGGTAGCGCTTCGCCAGTAAAAAGCCTGTTAGACAATTTTTTGGTGTCCTGGTCATCTTTTTACCTAACAAGAAGGGCTTAGTAATATTTTTTCAAACTTTTAATAACCTAAATTTTTTGTCTTGGAGACAAAAGGGCAGAGGCATATATATAGCAATCAAAACAGGGCACAGAACCTAAAATTACAGATGAAATAAATACCTTTTGATTTTCTCCGTTTACACAGGCAAAAGCACCACTTAAACTTCTATGATGGGCTCAAACCGTGAGACTGAAACGTTATTCTTAAACGATTGTAAGATGCCAAGTATTAACTATAGTAGGAGTTGACATTTGAAGAGGCTGGGGAAAACTGATAGGTAATATAGAATAAATGACCTTCAAGTAGGTTTTGCTGGATCATTTGTTACACAGGGAAGGGAAGAGCAAAGTTTTTTTTTTTTTTCAGTTTCAGGTTAACTTATTTGCATCATTTTTGGATACTATTTTTATTGTGTGCTCAGGTGTGCTGGGGGAGTATGTGGCATAGCCACCATTGCTGTTTAATTTCTTTAGAAACTGAAATGTTTAGCTTAAAGTGCAAAAATTAGATATTCCATGGCCCTATGACATCCTTTGGCCAAGCTCTGTATTTAATCAGTTGGCAACACCTTCCCCTGTGATGTCTGCCAAGGACAGACATCAAGTGTAAGAGCAGTAAGGATGTTGAAGATTCCTGCTTTTGACACCAAAATTTTACAGCTGAAACTAAGATCCAGGGATGCTGCATGAATTATCCAAGGCCAAGCAGCAGTTATTAGGAGAGAGCAAACCAGAATCCAGTTACTCATAATACTTAATAGTAAGTCTGCTCTTATTTCTACTTTCCTGGGGTTGCATGGGGCCACTCAAAATATGGAGCAAATCTTCTCTTAATGCTGTTCTGTTGCCTAGAGGCTCCTTTACCTGGAAGCAGCGGGGAGAGATGCCCAGTGCCCAGTGCTGAGCATTTGGGCACCCATGTCAGAACCCAACTTTGACCCCAAAGTATACATGCCCTTTTTCTCCTACTGAGCCTAAATTTCTCCTTCTGAAAAAAAAGGCAAGGGAGGTGAGTTAGGACAATATTCCTACAGTCTCATTCGGATCTATTTCTGCACAAATGCAAAAAGGAAAGCTTGAGTTACTGCTGTGAAATTTTGTTTTATGGAAATAAAGATGTGGGTGTACTATATCTGCAGGGCACTTTAAATCTCTCTACAGATATTCAAGGAGATTTCTAAGAATTATGACTTATCTTTTAAGTGGATTATTTTCTTATTTCTAAAATAAGGACACTTACTGAACTTTAATAACATCAGATTAGAATCACAAAAATTGCTATATATCCACTTTCGAAACTGGCACACTTTCACCCAAACATTTTAGCAGGCATGATGGGAAAGGATGCACCGTCATGTGTTCACCCTTCTGCCTATCCCGCCCGAAGGTTGGAGCCTCTTACTTAGATCTGTACTGTTCTCATGCCATAGCCCTCCTGCTCTGGGATAGATCTGCTTGTACTGGAGACCTTATTGCTAATTGCAGGAAATGTGTATGCCTGCAGGCTAGTAGTCATATTTCAAATCATAGGTTCAAAAGTCATAGGTTTTAGTCAAAGTATATAGGTATAGTTCAAAGTCATAGGTTTTAAGTCCAGATTCTCATCTGTAGTTAAAGTGCTTTCCTCCAGTTTCTCTCCTTTAAATGCCCACTGTCAGTTTTTTGTCATTTGAGAATGGGTTGCAAATAAATACAGGCAAAATTGGTCAAACAATCTCTCTTAGGTTCTTTTTAACAAAACAACAACCAAAAAGGTAGTCACTAAAAAGTTAGAGATGACCAAGGATTAGTAGTCCTCAGTGGCTGTAAACAACCAATTTGGAGTCAAGCCTTGAGTCCATACACAAGGTATAGACTACATGCCTCCCTGGATGCTTATACTCTCTGTTCATGCGTGGATCAGTTCAGTTCAATCGCTCAGTCATGTCTGACTCTTTGCGACCCCATGAATCGCAGCACTCCAGGCCTCCCTGTCCATTGCCAACTCCCGGAGTTCACCCAAACTCATATGCATCGAGTCGGTGATGCCATCCAGCCATCTCATCCTCTGTCATCCCCTTCTCCTCCTGCCCCCAATCCCTCCCAGCATCAGGGTCTTTTCCAATGAGTCAACTCTTCGCATGAGGTGGCCAAAGTATTGGAGTTTCAGCCTCAGCATCAGTCCTTCCAATGAGGTGGATCAAAAATGTCTTGGCCAGATTTACTTTCATAAAAAAAAGAGGGGATAATGAAGGGATAGAATTGAGAAAATACTTCTTCATTTTATAATTTTTAATATTTCCAGATCATGTTTCATCTTGCTTTGCATGTCCCACTTTTATAAATGCATTGTACATAATAGGTATGCTTTTAATCTCCTTTATAAAATATAATTAAGACATTTTGCCCTTTGGCCTGTAGAAATCATTTGGAAATCTTAAAAAATGTGGCCAATCACAAAACAAAATACCCTTCATTGACAGTAAAAGCCAAATTTCTAATATTCAAACAATTTTAGTTATTAATTTTATAGATAAACTCATTTTTGAAATTTATTTCATTACCCAAGTTTCTGGTGTTGATTGGTGATGGATAATAGAAGGGCATGGAGTTGTTTCCTTCAGAACATGGGCTCCCATTTTAAAAAATTTTATTGGAGTATAGTTGATTTACAGTGTTATGTTAGTTTCAGGTTTACAGCAAATTGAATTAGTTATATATATACCTATATCCACTCCTTTTTAGATTTTTTTTACTATACAGGCCACTACAGAGTAGTGAGTAGAAGAACACTGACTTTCTGGTTAGATGCTAGCTGACCCTCAAGGCCAGCTGCATTCATGACTGCAACACCAGCTGAAGCTGGGCTGCAGCTTAACCCAATCTAATACAGACACATAATAATATCATGCCATCTATGCTGAAGTAATGAGCTAATTTCTTTCTCTCCGAGGAACCCTGGGGTTCTTCTTTCTATCACGCCTCTGTCTGCCACAGGGATGTGAGCTGGCCTTGATGTATTTCCACTGTTGACAAGAAATGCCTCCCTCCGTTCCCACATTGCCTCCTATCTCTGCAAATCTCTTCCTTCCTCCCAGCTTCACTCCGAGTAAAGCCAGCTGTTTCCTGCCTCAAGGTTTTGTCCTTGGTCTCCTTTCTTCTTGGAGTACTTTCCCCTTGACTTTTAGTTGCCTAGCTCTTGCTCTGTCACGTCAGCAGAGGACCTTTCCAGTGTACCCATCAAATTCATCTGACCTTTCTCCCCAGCTACATTGTATAACATCAGAGTTTTTCCTGCATATATCACCTTCCACATGTTTTAATTTTCCTGTTATTTATTGTCTTGTTAATAGTCTGTTGCTTTAACTGTTTCTTATTCATTGTCTTGTTTTCAGAGCCAAGAGGTCAGATACCATGTCTATCTCGTTTACTCCTGTCTCCTTCATTACTAGAGTAGTACTTGCACCTAGTAGGTGTTCGTATTTGCTGAAAGAACATACATGGTCTCACCCATTGAGCAGGAGAGGTGGACCTCTAAACACTTTTGCTTACAGCAGTCAGGGTTTTCCTGTTTATTCATGTTAGGTTACCAAGGGCATTTTGAGGGTCTTCAAAAAAGAAATATTCTTTTGCTTATCACTAGAGCTTTTATCCTTCATGCTCAACAAACTCCCTTCACTCCTGTCTATGGAAATAGGATTGCTCAGTTTATCATGCTATGGCTTGTATAGGTCTTTTCCCACCATTCACCTAAGTTTTTTTTGTCCATTATAGACTATTGACTCTGAGCTACAAATTTGCCCTTTTTGCCTTCTCTGTGAAAATGGATCTTAGCCCCTCAAGTATTGTTCCTTTGCCAACTGTCCAACTGTAAACTTTGCCAGTAAAGGACACTGGAGAGATGCTGCAGGAGGAAAAAATTTTGGTTCCTGGTTCATGGTTTGCTGTGCACAGATTCAGCAGAGCCTATTAACCTTGTAGAATGTCTATTTACCCATGGCTGAAGACAGGAGGCACTGAATAAACATTATACTGAAGTAACACTGGGTTGCTAGTCTTAAATTCTAGCAGGAGAATTCAACATCTCAAGAGAACTGTCCTGTCTTTGTGGACTGTTGCCAAATCATTTGTTAATAAAGCTTCTTCTAACTTATCAAAATCTACTGACAATGTGGCAGGGAATGTGAACTCCTGGTTCCTCCAGAAATTGCCCAATTTGTTAATAGCTCTGAAAAGCCTAATTCATCAAAAGAATCTATTAAGAGTCCCTATGCCATAAGATGTCCAATAGACACTACGAAAGAATATGAGATGAATCAAAGCTAAAGCCCTTCGTCAAAGTAGAACAATTATAAGGAGCACAGCAAGTGCAAAGTGACATAGTGGGTCCATGAACAGATGAATGGATAAACAAAGTGCGGCATATACTTAAGTGGAATATTATTCATCCTTAGAAAGGAGTGAATGAGGCTTAAGGACATTATACTAAATGAAATAAGCCAGACACAAAGTACATAATTGAATAATTCCAATTAGATGGGGTATAAAATCAAATTCATAAAGACAAAAAGTAGAATGATGATTTCCAGAGGCTAAGAGGAAGAGAGAATGGAGAGTTACTGCTTAATGGATACAGAGTTTCAGTTCAGGAAGACGAAAAAGTGCTCAAGATGGATCATGCTGATAGTAGCAGAATACTGTGAATAGACTCAGTGCCACCGAATTTTACACTTACAAATGGTTAAAACAGTAAATCTTATGTTGTGTACATCTTACTGCAATAAAAATAAAGTGACATTCCAAAATGAAAACCTAAAAGTGTATCTTGCCCTGACCCCTTCTACTTCCACACTTACTTCATCCTGATTTTGTGAATATCATACTTTTTCCTCAGGAAAACAGGACAAAATAGCTCCATAGCTACAAAATTGTGCTGTTTTAGCCCATAGACAAATCACTCACATGTTTTAAGTCAGTGATATCCAGCAACAACAGAAGGTGAGGTATGTGTGAAATTTTTAATTTTTCAGAGGCCATGTTAGAAGATAAAAGACAGGGCTTCTCTGGTGGTCTAATGGGTAAGAATCTGCCTGCTAAGGCAGGAGACTTGAGTTCAGCTCTTGGTCCCATGCTCCACAACTACTGAGCTTGTGCTCTACAGCCTGTGAGCCGAAACTCCTGAAGCCTGCATGCCCTAGACCCCATGCTCCAGAACAAGAGAAGCCACCACAACGAGAAACCCATGAACTGCGATGAATAGCCCTGCCTCTGCAAGCAGATTGAAAGCCCATGTGCAGCAACGAAGACCTAGCAACGAAGACAGTCAGATAGGTAAATTAATCTTAAAAAAAAAATAAAAGGTAAAAACAAACAGGTAATGTTAATTTTAGTGTTACGGTTATCTAATCCAAAAGAATCCAAAGCATTAAATCATTTAATTACAAACCAGATTTCAAAGGCTTAGAATGATTCAAAAAAAGTTAAATATCTCTAGTAATTTTCCGTATTGCTTATACACTGAAGTGATATCCATGTAGATATGTGGGTATTTATTCTGCCTCCCACATATGGAAAGGCATAAGTTTCTGCTGTACACTGATCTCGGTACTCTATGGAATAGAAAAAAAAAAAGAATAGTCTGAAGAAACTATTAAAGAAGGTTGAGTGCCAAAGAATTGATGCTTCTGAACTGTGGTATTGGAGAAGACTCTTGAGAGTCTCTTGGACTGCAAGGAGATCAAACCAGTCAATCCTAAAGGAAATCAGTCCTGAATATTCATTGGAAGGACTGAAGCTGAAGCTGAAGCTGAAGCACCAATACTTTGGCCACCTGATACGAAGAGTTGACTCATTAGAAATGACCCAGAGGGATGGTACGGGGAGGGAGTAGGGAGAGGGGTTCAGGATGGGGAACATGTGTATACCTGTGGCAGATACATGTTGATGTATGGAAAAACCAATACAATATTGTAAAGTAATTAACCTCCAATTAAAATAAATAAATTTATATTTAAAAAAAGAAAAAGAAAAGACCCTGATGCTGGGAAAGACTGAAGGCAGGAGGAGAAGGGGATGACAGAGGATGAGATGGCTGGATGGCATCACCGACTTAATGGACATGAGTTTGAGCAAGCTTCAGGAAATGGTGAGGGACAGGGAAGCCGGGCATGCTGCAGTCCATGGGGTCACAAGTCATCGGACATGACTGAGTGACTGAACAGCAACAAAAAGAAAGAATTCTCATCAATTTAAGGTAGAAGGCAGCAAATGTAGACCCAGGTGGAATACACCAAAGCAGCTGTACATAGGAAAGGAGAATGATCAGACAAGTGGCTTCATACTGAGGTGAGCTCTGTTTTCCCACATAGAGATGCCCCTGCTTCTTCTTTCAAGCTTCAGGAAATGGTGAGGGACAGGGAAGCCGGGCATGCTGCAGTCCATGGGGTCACAAGTCATCGGACATGACTGAGTGACTGAACAGCAACAAAAAGAAAGAATTCTCATCAATTTAAGGTAGAAGGCAGCAAATGTAGACCCAGGTGGAATACACCAAAGCAGCTGTACATAGGAAAGGAGAATGATCAGACAAGTGGCTTCATACTGAGGTGAGCTCTGTTTTCCCACATAGAGATGCCCCTGCTTCTTCTTACTTACTTTCCGAATTTGGAAATAGATGCTCACACCTTTCTCTTTGCATAAAGAATCTGGTGGTTACTCTAAATGCTTTTAGAACAGTGGTTCTCAGCCTTGGCTATATATTGGAATCATTTGGAATGAGGATGAGGGCTTTTCAAAACTGTCAGTGACTTTAAACAAAATCAAGATAGCTAAGGTTGGGCCCCAGGCACTAATATTTTTAAATATCCAGAGACACAGAGGAAAGGCCACATGAAGATGGAGGCAGAGACTGGAGGGATGCGGCCAAATGCCAAGGATACCTGGAGCCACAAAACCTGCAAGAGGCAGTAAGGACCCTCTTCGGAGCTTCTAACATCTGCAGGGAGCCCAGCCCTGCAAACATCTTGATTTTAGACTTCTGGCCTCCAGAACAGCATATGTCTGGTGTTGCTGCTGAGGAATTTTTTTCGTATTAAATATATGTATATATCCCCAGGTGATTCTAATGTATTATTCTCTAGTGGGAGTCTCTGGTGTAAAGAAGTAACTGAATTTCTCTTCTGCAGACTTACAAAATGTCCTTTTCCTTTTCTTTACTAAATAATGTTTCATTTTGTTCTGAGTATCTCTGAAAATCACTGGTTTTAAAGTTTTAAGAATTTATAAAGTTTGACCAGGGAGGGTGTCAGAGAAGGTCATCAAGAGGACATGCCTACTAATTGACTGACTAGCTGGGCTTGGGCAATCAGGGCTCCTTACCCCTTCCCTGTCCTTGGAATGTGTTTCACCTGTTCCCCCACCAACTCCACCCCACCCCACCCCATCCCACCCCCACACTGGAAGATGACTCAAGGCTGCTGCCTTGAGAGAGTAATATTTTGTTGAAACCATCTAGATGGTACACGTGACTAAGGCCCGTTTAAGGCCTCTACAGAAACTCTGAGATCTGTTGGTTGGTGTGGAGCTCTCCNTAGGTATGTAGGCTGTCTCTTATACACATCTAGATGTGTATAAGAGACAGACTCAAGGATGCTGCCTTGAGAGAGTAATATTTTGTTGAAACCATCTAGATGGTACACGTGACTAAGGCCCGTTTAAGGCCTCTACAGAAACTCTGAGATCTGTTGGTTGGTGTGGAGCTCTCCTTATCTTCTCCACCTAATACAAACCTCCTCAGTTTCTTGCTTATTAAACTGCTGCCTACCAACCAGGAGTGGTCTGCTTCTTCTGTCTCTCCTTGCCCCTGGTGTAGGGGGGCTAGTTTGTGAACCAACAGGGGATGCTCAGGGTTATCTGGGAAATTTGCCCTCCAATCATGTCAATATTTAATCCATTGAAGACAGACGTTGCCTGAATCCGCTTTGGAACTCTTTCTTGAGTACCAAACATAAGTGAATAATTAATCACATCTCTTGAACAATTAGTAATCAAGTAAACTGCTGTTAAGATGTTCTCTCCCAGGATAATTTTCTTTCCAGGTTGAAAGGATTAGTGGAGCTCAACTCTTTCCCTGGGCCTTTTAGGTTAGTTTATTTACAAGCCCAGGGAGTATCTGAATCACCATTTCTCAACTTCCTTTAGTTGGAAAGCCCTTCCTTTGTCTCTGAGAGTTGAAATCTGTCTCTCTGTCAAAGCCTGTTTCGAATGACACCTCCTCATCCACTCCTTCATGCTCTAGATACTATTTCCTTTGAGCCTCCTTGACACTCTGTATCCTCTTTTTTAAAAATTTATTTTGAATTGGAAGATAATTGCTTTACAATATTGTGTTGGCTTCTGCCATACAACATGAATCAGCCATAAGTATACACAGATCCCCTCCCTCTTGAACCTCTCCCCCAAACTCCACCCCATCCCACCCCTCTAGGTTGTCAGAGAGCACTGGGTTGAGCTCCCTGTTATACAGCAACTTCCCACTAACTATTTTACATATGGTAATATATATGTTTTCTCATGACGTACTCTGCATATAAGTTAAATAAGCAGGGTGACAATATACAGCCTTGACATACTCCTTTTCCTATTTGGAACCAGTCTGTTGTTCCATGTCCAGTTCTAACTGTTGCTTCCTGACTTGCATATAGGTTTCTCAAGAGATAGGTCAGGTGGTCTGGTATTCCCATCTCTTTCAGAATTTTCCACAGTTTTATTGTGATCCACACACAAGCTGAAATCAAGAGAAATATGTGTCAGGAGAAATATCAATAACTTCAGATATGCAGATGACACCACCCTTATGGCAGAAAGTGAAGAGGAACTAAAAAGCCTCTTGATGAAAGTGAAAGAGGAGAGTGAAAAAATTGGCTTAAAGCGCAACATTCAGAAAACGAAGATCATGGCATCTGGTCCCATCACTTCATGGGAAATAGATGAGGAAACAGTGGAAACAGTGTTAGACTTTATTTTGGGGGGCTCCAAAATCGCTGCAGATGGTGACTGCAGCCATGAAATTAAAAGACGCTTATTCTTTGGAAGAAAAGTTATGACCAACCTAGATAGCATATTCAAAAGCAGAGACATTACTTTGCCAACAAAGGTCCATCTACTCAAGGCTATGGTTTTTCCAGTAGTCATGCATGGATGAAGAGTTGGATTGTGAAGAAAGCTGAGTGCCGAAGTATTGATGCTTTTGAACTGTGGTGTTGGAGAAGACTCTTGAGAGTCCCTTGGACTGCAAGGAGATCCAACCAGTCCATTCTGAAGGACATCACCCCATGGTATTCTTTGGAAGGAATGATGCTAAAGCCCAAACTCCAGTCCTCTGGTCACCTCATGCGAAGAATTGACTCATTGGAAAAGACTCTGATGCTGGGAGGAATCGGGGGCAGGAGGAGAAGGGGATGACAGAGGATGAGATGGCTGGATGGCATCACTGACTCGATGGATGTGAGTTTAAGTGAACTCCGGGAGTTGGTGATGGACAGAGAGGCCTGGCGTGCTGCTATTCATGGGGTCACAAGTAGTCGGACACGACTGAGTGACTGAATTAACGAATATATATGTTTTTAAGGCGACTCTCTCAATTTGCCCCACCTTCTCCTTTTCGCCCCACCCCTCTCCATGTCCCAAGGTCTGTTTCTCTATGTCTGAGTCTCTATTCCTGCCCTGCAAATAGGCCCTTAATGGTACTCGCCTCACTTTCTTCACCTTACAGTTACGTAGTACTTTCTTCCCCTTGCTAGTAGATTATAAACTCTTTCAAGGTAGAAGTAATCAAATACACAATTCTGCTATGTGCTAGGTATGTAGGAGAGACATGAAAAATTGTTAAACTGACTCTTTTTCATATAAGATTGGTCAGTGGTGATCTTCCCAGTTGGGCAATACCTCAGGAGAGGATATGTTTCTCATGATGTAGGAAATCACTGGTATGCTTTGCTTCCTGCTTTTGTTGACTCTGGTCTAGTTTCCTAGACCAGAGATGCTCAGACTGTGCCTCAAGAGGCAGATGGATCTTTCAACACCTTGTCTCAAATTTACCTCTGATTTTCAGACTGCAGCACTGACTGTGAATTGTACAGGGTTTACACTCTCATGTGGTTTTGTTTAAACTTGACTGAAAATGTAGTTCTAGGCCCAAGAGTCCTGGAAGGTAGAGAATCTCCTAACCACCTACATTTGGAGCAAAAGAATTCTAGCAAAAGGAGGGATTCATAGGCAGGAAATCTATTCACCTTTTCATTAGACCTTCTTGACATTCCCCTCTGTCAAGCTGCCCTAGCCTTCACCTCCATCCTGTCTTACTGCCCCCTGAATTGTGACTCTTTTAATGCCTGCTGAAAGTCACTGCCCTTATTCCCTTCACTCTTCTGTGAAATAGCTCTGTGGAGCTGACAAAAGCCTCAGGCTAGATCCAGGCTTCACTAATCTTCCAACAAACCTCCCAGAAGAAAAATAATGGTGAGCTCCAAACTGGAATCAGTCTCCTAAGACTGTTGGCAAAGGGTGGACAGTCACACACTAGGGCAGCTTTGCCAGCTGAGCAGGAAAACCTTCTTCCTGCCTGAGCAAGTGCAGGGAGCAGCACCCGCTCATTGGTGGTCCCTACCACAGGGCTGGCAGCTCTTGAACTCAGGGGCCACAGAGCCCACTGAACGCACAGAGGGAGCCACTAATGTTGTTCTTTCAAGCTGGCACCCACACACAGGGGGTGAATGACATAAAGGCGTAAAGACAATGATATTAAAAGATCTGATGAAGTTCTAACTGGTGAGTATATATGGTGTGTGGGAGACTGATCCACCAGGAACAATTTAACTGGGCTTTGCAAGAGAGCGATCTGCAGGGGACAGTGGCATCTCTGGACAGGGTCTGGTTCCCTCCAGGTCCAATTATTTTGTGCTGAAAGATGTAATATGACAGTGGCATGGCTGTACGTGAGAACTAAAGCTTTCAAGCGGACTCCACAAGGGCTGTCTCAGGCAAAGCTGCTCTAGATAGAGTCGCTATTCTAATGCTTACTTCAGCTCCCCTGTTACTACCTTGATTCAATACCCTCACCCACCTTCAGGTGACAATGCCCTTAATATTTCTTTCAGCTCCTCCCTTCCCCCTGTAAAACCCAGTTCTTCCACCTCGTATTTGTACTAAGATACAAATGGTCCTCAATGCCTTGATAAAACATTTATCCAAGTTATCTTTTATTTTAATGGGAATCATTAAACTAGAGGAATAATTCAGCTCCAAAGGAAAATTTAAGACAGTGAAAGGAATTATACTGGATCTCAAGAACATAAGTAATGGAAAAGTAACTGATTTATATAGTTCTAATATTCGGCAGATTAATTTTGTATTAGAAGATGACTTCAGGGGTCTAGACTACGTCTTTCTTACTTGCATTGCATGTGTCCTAGAGGAACCCAGAGGTGGCCTGTGAGCTCTGGCTCTGGCATTTACCATCTGGATAATATCAGGCATTTCACCAAACTAGGACATAGAGATCATAGGCCCAGAGAGGGTATGTGACTATTTGGCTTGTAGAAAATCAGCTACATAACAGAAGGACTGGGACTAGTGGCCAAGGCTTACTTTCTTATTTGATGTTTTTTTTCTACACAACACTAGTGATTACAAAAAGATATTATAAAGTGCATTTTTAAAGGTACTTTTCGTGCTTTTTTTGGAATAGGAAAGATGAAGGGTGGGCCACTTCTTAGGGTATTTGATATAATGTTAAAAGATAAGAGTCTATTCCACTTCAGCCAGCTTTATCAAAGAAATTGACCTTTCGCATGGATAAGAAATTGATCTTTCGCATGGATAAGAAAGATAGTCCAAAACAGTTAACAGGTTCAAGTTTTATGATAGGTTAAAAGACACAAGGAAAGTGCTTAATCCATTTAACTGAAGTCACGCCTTCAGCCCCAAAGACTTTCCATTTCAGAATACTGGAGAGAAAAACTTGGCAACTGCTGTAACAATTTCCTGAGGGAGAGTATAATTAGCTACTTTAAAGCCAGGGTTAACTAGCTGCCTGGGGTCAACAATTATTACAAAACCGAAGACCTCTCTCCATCCAAAGTTCAGCAGTGTCTACTCTACCAGGTGTCTCAGGTCATGAAATGGACCAGTAACTCCTTCATATAGTCTGAGTTTTTATTGCAACAGAGTGAAACAAAGCATCCAAACTACCAAATGAAATTTAATAGAGCAAGCAGTAAGTTCCACGTGGTTTTTAGCATTATTTTGTTAGTATGATTTTTTTTAAAAATCAGTACAAATAAAAAAGAGAAGATGTAGGATAAAAATAATTCATGTCTAAAAAGGTTAAGAATCTCAGTTGACTCCAAGCTCACATTTTTGAGAGATACAGCAGGCAAAATGACTAATGAAATTTTAGGCAGTATTAATAAAGTCATAGTTTAAACTAAAGAGATAATAGGGCTACAGTATTCTTGCCTGGAGAGTTCCATGGACAGAGGAGCCTGGCAAGCTACAGTCCATGAGGTCACAAAGAGCTGGCCATGCCTGAGTGATTCTCTGTCACACACACACACACTCTGTGCCAAACAGACCTCATCTGTGGTATATTATGTTCATCTCGGTAGGTGCCAGGGAAGGGTAAATCAGATAATACAAGATCTAGAAACCATGTCATGTGACAGCTCAGAGGACTTGCGAATGTTCATTTGGAGAACAGAAGGCTGTTTATTTTAGTGACTAAAATATATAAGAGGCAGTCACTTTGCTGTGTTGCTATATGAGGTTAACTGCCTTAGATGAAGGCAAACTCTCATATAAAAGAAAGGAAACTCTTGTGGTTGATTGCCCACCACATGCCTTTGCTGTGTTAGGTGTGTTATATCATTTTGTTACAATCTTTCAGAAACTAATGGGTATGTGAGGGTTGGATATGATAAGCTCCCATTTGCTGAAAGTCCAATGTCCAGCTCAGCACTGTTCATTTAAAGCAGCAGGAACCACTCTTGCTCTTCCCAGACCTTTGAATGTTTTCCAGGCCCTTCAGGACCCAGCTTCCTACTTGGAGCCAGGCTGTCTTGGTGGCAGAAAAGGTCACTGTGCTTCTGCAATGTGAATTTCCAATACAACTTTAAGGATTCAGTCCCCAGTGGATTAAGTAAGTGAGTAAGTAAGTGAAGTCGCTCAGTCGTATCCGACTCTTTGCGACCCCATGGACTGTAGCCTACCAGGCTCCTCTGTCCATGGGATTCTCCAGGCAAGAATACTGGAGTGGGTTGTCATTTCCTTCTCCGGGGGATCTTCCTGGCTCAGGGATCGAACCCAGGTCTCTCACATTGCAGGCAGACACTTTGCCCTCTGAGCCACCAGGTAAGTCCCCCCGCGCCCACCCCAGTGGACTGCCTACTACAGATAAGGAGGCACCTAGCCACAGTTTTCCTAACCCGGTATTTCCTAGCCAGTTTTGATTGGGATGGGCCCGCATCTATCTAGGATGTGATATGGGAAGGGCTGGGTATCGGAGGGGCACCTGGGCGTTTCATGCACTTGTGAGGGACTGTGTGACCCTCACAGAGATGGGAATGTTCTGGAAGTAATGTTCTGTGGGTACATCTCTTGGCCAGTTGCAGGTGTTTCCCTCACACCTGTAGTTAGAATCAGCCCAGCCCTGAAATCCTCTAGCCTGGGGCATGTGTCTGGCCAGTGAACAGAGGATCAGCCAGGATCTTGGTAGGAACCAGAACTCAGCTCAGGATAAATGAAGGGATTATTAGAGAGGTGTGGGCAGGAAATCAGCCAACGAAACTCAAAAGCAGCAAGAGGCACACTCCATGTTCTAGGCCAGGTACTTGCTGTCTCCTAGTTGGCTGAGCCACCCACCTTGGTACCCACACGCCTTCATTTCCTTCAGGTCTTGGTTTTAATGCAACTTTCTCAAGGGAACGTTGTTACCGCTGCTCGTCCTCATTTCTTTCCTCCTCCTCCATATCCTAATATCATCTGATATCTTTATATTTTAATAATTTATTATCTGACTCTGCTCACTACAGCTTCCCAGGTGGCTCAGTGGTAAAGAATCTGCTTGTAACGCAGGAGATGGAGGTTTGATCCCTCAGTCAGGAAGATCCCCTGGAGGAGGAAATGGCAACCCACTCCAGTATTCTTGCCTGGGAAATCCCATGGACAGAGGAGCTTGGTGGGCTACAGTCCATGGGTTTGCAAAGAGTTGGACATGATTTAGTTACTGAGTATGTAGATATCCACCACAATGAGAGCAGAGATTTTTTTTGCTGTTTCATTCATTGCTTTAATCCCAGAGCCTGGACCAAGAAAAAGGGTCAGTGAATATTTGTTGAATGAATGAATGAATGAATACTAATTGGACTTCTTAGAGCTCAGAGAATTGTCCAAGACCCATCTTTTTGCTTCAACTTGTTAATCACACACCTGCCTTTTGGAGGGAAGCCCTCTGAAATGCAGTAGAGCTTGTATTTGACCACAAGAGGGTGGTGTTGATCAGTTTTTCTTTCTTTTTTTTTTTTTTTAGGCGTCTTGAGACCATTCATTCACCCTCTCCTCTTTAGACCCCCAAAAGAAAATGTGGGATAGGGTCCTGTTTGCAGCCAAAGCGAACACACAAGGTGTCTCTTCCACCTTGACATTACTGTGCAAGCGAAATTCAGTTAAAACCTTTGCAAGAGAATGGTCTTGGATGGAGAAAAGTCACCAGAAAACAAGGGCCTCAGAAATGCATAGGAGGAAGGAGCTGCAAAAGGAAGATGCCTCCAATAGTCAGCTTCAGTATCCAGTAGACGCTGCTCTCCAAAGAATCCTTGTTTGGGAGTTCGTGTAAAAAAATAAATAAATACAAAAAAAAAAAAAAAGACGTTATGCTT
This sequence comes from Oreotragus oreotragus, assembly GCA_006410675.1. Lineage (NCBI taxonomy): Eukaryota > Metazoa > Chordata > Mammalia > Artiodactyla > Bovidae > Oreotragus > Oreotragus oreotragus. The sequence continues at coordinate 202,690 of SJYX01014327.1, forward strand.
GGGGCCATGTGTGCTGATACAGAATCTAGGTATCAGAAGCCCCACCCTCAAGACAGTAATGATACTGCAAGGCAGAAGCAGGCAGGCCAGTAAGGGAAGCCCGGAGAAGGTGGCAGCAGCATTTGGAAGGATCAGAGGAGGCATTATGGGAAGGAAGGCATTTGAATTATGATTTGATTTTATTACAGCACTTGAATTTTAGGGTAATTTTCTTCTCAACTGAGGATAAGTAACCATCTGTGTACATGTAAAAGGTCAGCTTTTCAAAAGGCTATTCTACTCCTATAAGACATAGAATAATATAAAATAAGAGAACTTTAGGGAGGTTAATGTATGGTTATCTTCCCTAAAGGACCCGTGGACCAAATTCTCAGACCAACACAGTGAACTCTGATCAAACATGTGTTTTATTTGAAAAAGAGACATCCCGTGGGAAAAGAATGAAATGAAGAGGTCAGATGTCAAAGCAGCAGCCCTGAGTGAGGCTCCTACTTCTTTCCTGGCCCATTCCCCACTTGGGGGCCACAGCCATGCCCTCCTCTCCACTTGGGTGCACTGTGAAGCCCCCAGGTCACTCCAGACTAGTGTGGTAGAACTTCTTCCACCTTTAGAGTGAGGAAGGGAAATAAGGCATCCCGCAGTCTCTTCAAGNTTTTTTTTTTTTTTTTAAAGTTTGTTGCCAAGGAGCATAAAGGGAATCTTAACTTCCAATGTGCTTTAAGTCACACCTCCTAGCACACCGGGAGTACATGCTAAGTCACTTCAGTCATGTCCAACTCTCTGTGGCTGCATGGACTGTAGCCCGCCAGGCTTCTCTGTCCATGGGATTCTCCAGGCAAGAATACTGGAGTGTCATGCTGTCCTTCAGAGGATCTTCCCAACCCAGGGATTGAACCCCAGTCTCTTATGTCTCCTGCACTTGCAGGAGGGTTCTTTTATCACTAGTGCCACTTGGGAAGGCTTCTACCACACAGAGGAAGGGAAAAAATGGGACTCATTCAGGACCCGCTAAATTGAAGGTGGGTAATTCAAGAGTGTGATTTGGTTAAAGTAGCCAGTAGAGCTGAAGGTGATCACCCTTGCAAACCAGCCATTCTTCTGCAATCCCAAACTGAATTCAATTCTCTAGGTACTGTCAATGGAGAAGCTATACACACCTGCCTATTACAAGAGCAGCAATTCCCAATAATGAGAAGCTACTGAAATGCTTATCGATAGGGAATGTGTTAAATTCTATTTATAAATTATATTACCTTAAAGCAGTTAAAATGAACTCGGTCTACATCAGCTGGGGTAAATCTGAATCATAATGCTAAGTGAATATAGGGCATGCCCTGTGAGTACATTTATGTGCAGAATTTGAAAGCTCAGAGCAATACTATATTTTTCACGGAACATACTTTTGTATTAAAGCCTGAAATAAAAAATAGGAAAAATAAACACAAGCTTCAGATCACTGGTGACTTTTGGGATGAAAGGATAGAAGTTAATTGGCTATGGGGACCTCCAACTCTACCTGTAAACTTCTTTCTTAAAAATGTCAGAAGTAAAAATGGCTACAACTATCAAATTTGAGTAGTGATTAATTGGGTGACAGTTTTTCATTATGTTTTATACATGGGAAATATTTTATACTTTAAAGACAGTTAAAACCACTTAAATGGCCAATTTAAATCAGATAGCAAGGTATGAGTCCACAGGCTGGAAAACCAGGCAGCTTTTTCAAACCTCCATGTCAGAGAACTTAGGGAAATACTCAAGAGACATTTGCTGTGAAAGATAGATTAGAGAACAACAGATACACGTACATGTATGGTCGAGTCCCTTTGCTGTTTACCTGAAACTACCACAACATTGTTAATGGGCTATACCCCAATATATGGAGAAGGAAATGGCAACCCACTCCAGTGCTCTTGCCTGGAGAATCCCATGGACAGAGGAGCCTGGCAGGCTACAGTCCATGGGGCCGCAAGAGTTGGACACGACTTAGTGACTAAACCAGCACCACCACCACCCCAAGATAAAATAAAACGTTTCAAGTTTTGGGGAAAAAATAACAGGATCTACAGATGAACAAAAGATGAAAAGAAAAATCACCTTAAAAGTAAAATACCTTCCACACACATACATAAAAGAAAACAATTGTGTAGAGGGAGGGGAGTACACCTTCTGAAAAAAGTGTGTGTGGAGCTCCACGGCTTCAGTTGTGTCTAACTCTTTGTGATCCCATGGATTGCAGCCCCCCAGGCTCCTCTGTTCATGGGATTCTCCAGGCAAGAATACTGGAGTGGGTTGCCATGCCCTCCTCCAGGGGATCTTCCCCACCCTGGGATTGAACCTGGCTCTCTTATGTCTCTTGGATTGTCAGGCGGGATCTTTACCACTAGCCCCGCCTCTTTTCTTGCATAAAAACAGGAAGATAAATGCCAGTTTGTCTCCGAGTAGAGATGACTTGTCTTATCTCCTATATATTAGTTTCTTTTTACAATGAATATAGTCACCATTAAAACTAAACTAATAATTAATCTGTACAAGCAACGTGTCAAAATAAACAAAGTGCCTGTGTGTGTGCTAAGTCGCTTCAGCAGTGTTGGACAAAGAGCAGTGTTCAATTTCAGACCAAATACCCCGAAAATGGTTGTTGTTTACTGTGCTTATGCTGCCATCTTGTGGAGAATTAGAAGAATGCTTATGAATATAGCGTAATTTCTAAAACCAGATGTGTTCTTTACATGTTGATGAAGATACAATATGGGATTTCCTCCACGTTTGATCCCTGGGACTGGATGATCCCCTGGAGAAGTGACATAGGGTCTATGGGGGTCACAAAGAATCAAACACAACTAAGTCACTCACACACACACACATAAATATACTATATACCTTTATTAAAGATTAATTCATGCTCATTACAAAAAGTTCAGTTCAGCTGCTCAGTTGTGTCCAACTCTTTGCAATCCCATGGACTGCAGCACACCAGGCTTCCCTGTCCATCACCAACCCGCAGAGCTTGCTCAAACTCATGTCTATTGAGTCAGTGATGCCATCCAACCATCTCATCCTCTGTCATCCCCTTCTCCTCCTGCCTTCTTTCCCAGCATCAGGGTCTTTTCAAATGAGTCAGTTCTTTGCATCAGGTGACCAAAGTACTGGAGTTTCAGCTTCAGCATCAGTCCTTCCAATGAATATTCAGTACTGATTTCCTTTAGGATTGACTGGTTTGAGCTCCTTGCAGTCCAAGGGACTCTCCAGAGTTTATGTGGGTATCAGTAAATATTTATTGTGCTTATGCTGCCCTCTCATGGAGAAATAGAAGAATGCTTATGAATGTAATTTATAAAATCCAGATGTATTCTTTACACGTTGAAAAAGATACTGTTTTCACTTCAGTTCAGTGGCTCAGTTATGTCTTACTCTTTGTGATCCTATGGACTGCAGCACACCAGGCCTCCCTGTCCATCACCAACTCCCAGAGTTTACTCAAACTCATCTCCATTGAGTCAGTGGTGCTATCCAACATCTCATCCTCTGTCGTCTCCTTCTCCTCCTGCCTTCAGTCTTTCCCAGCATTAGGATCTTTTCCTATGAGTCAGTTCTTCACATCAGGTGGTCAGAGTACTGGTATTTCAATTTCAGCATCAGTCCTTCCAATGAATAGTCAGGACTGATTTCCTTCAGGACTGACTGGTTTAATCTCTTTGCAGTCCAAGGGACTCTCAAGAGTTTTCACCAACACCACAGTTCCAAAGCATCAATTCTTCCATGCTCAGCTTTCTTTATACTACAACTCTCAATACATACATGACTACTGGAAAAACCATAGCTTTGACTAGACAGACCTTTGTCAGCAATGTCTCTGGTTTTTAATATGCTATCTAGGTTGGTCATAACTTTTCTTCCAAGGAACAAGTGTCTTTTAATTTCATGGCTGCAATCACCATCTGCAGTGATTTTGGAGCCCCAAAATTAGTCTGTCACTGTTTTCATTGTTTCCCCATCTATTTCCCATGAAGTGATGGGACCAGATGCCATGATCTTAGTTTTCAGAATGTTGAGCTTTAAGCTAACTTTTTCACTCTCCTCTTTCACTTTCATCAAGAGGCTCTTTAGTTCTTCTTCACTTTCTTCCATAGGGTGGTGTCATCTGCATATCTGAGGTTATTGCTATTTCTCCCGGCAATCTTTGTGCTTCATCCAGCCCAGCGTTTCTCATAATGTACTCTGCATATAAGTTAAATAAACAGGGTGACAATATACAGCCTTGATGTACTCCTTTCCCAATTTGGAACCATGACCAATTCCAACTGTGGTTTCTCAACCTGTATACAAATTTCTCAGGGGGCAGGTCAGGTGGTCTGGTATTCCCATCTCTTGAAGAATTTTCCACAGTTTATTGTGATCCACACAGTCAAAGGCGTTGGCATACTCAATAAAGCAGAAGTAGATTGGCTTCCCTGGTGGCTCAGATGGTAAAGTGTATGTCTATAATGCAGAAGACCTGGGTTCGAGCCCTGGGTTGGTAAGATCCCCTGGAGAAGGAAATGGCAACCCACTCCAGGACTATTGCCTGGAAAATCCCATGGACAGAGGAGGCTGGTAGACTACAGTCCACTGAGTTGCAAAGAGTCAGACATGACTGAGCGACTTCACCCATTAGATGTTTTTCTGGAACTCTCTTGCTTTTTCAGTGATCCATTGGATGTTGGCAATTTGATCTCTGGTTCCTCTGCCTTTTCTAAAACCAGCTTGAACATCTGGAAGTTCACGGTTCACTGCTGAGGTCCAGCCCCGGTGGATCCAGGGAAATTCAAAGCGTAGATGGTGTAGGCGAGGAAAAAGCTTATTTATTTAATTAGAAATATAAGATTAGATTAGGAAGAAATAGTGTAGTAGGAAAATTAAGTGGAGAAAAGAGGCTGAATAACTTGGTTTACGTGAAAAGCCAATAAAGTTCCAGACAAGGAGCTTGCACCATCTACGTTAGGCCACCGGTGTCCTTTTGAATAGCGGGGGGTGCCCCACCTTGGGCTTCCTCTTGTGTGGATCTTAGAAGCTGGGGCAAGTAAGTAGACATGGCGAGCCTCCACGCCCCAGATGGGAATTCAGCCAGAAATTAGAGTAAAGAGAAGACACGGGGGAAACCAGTCCAGCGAATGGTCTGGCCTCAATTGTCTAGAAAGGTGTTTTATTGATTGTACATAGAGATCAATGGGTAATATAAAATTATGAAGCTTTAGCAGCCCAGACTCTTATCAAAACCAGGCTTTTCTCTCTGCATACCTAGTTGTATACACAAGTCCTAGGTGATTTACATCATCTTCCGGCCAAAAGGGCCAATTAACATTTTACAGCTTTATTTCTGATAAGGGTTTGTCAACCAGAAGACTTTTTGTGTTGTTCTTTCCAAAGTCTGGTGCCACTCTCAGAAAGCACTAAATAAAGTTACATTCTTACATAGCAAGGACACAAGAGGAGTGCAGTGATATATAACAAAGAGAAAAGCAATTAACTCAAAAGTCTAGTGTTGCTAACATCAAAACTATTATATATCTTTTCCCATATCCCGTTTACATTGATTAACATCCTCCCAGGTGCCTAAAAGATAAAGAATATGGAGGCCTGGCAGCAGTCATTGAGTCAACAGTGAAAACCCTCTACCAATATAATTTTTAACTCTTTAGAAAAGGCTCTGTATCTTTAAGATGCTTTTAAGCTTAGTGCCTCGCGCGGCACTAAGATGTAAAAGTCCAGGGAAACCTGTTAGGCAAGCTAGAGAGTTATCAGAGGGGGTTTAACTGAAACATCCCTTTCAAATGCAGAAGACTAAGGCCCTGAGCTGACTTTGTCCAGAGAATGTCAGAAGAGTGGAAAAGCAGGCAAATTCTTATTTTTGGTGGTACATGCTAAGGAAATACCAGGGGGAAAACCTGAGGCTTGACTCGTCTTGCCCATCAGGCTTCTGCCACATGACCTTGTCATGGGTGGGATTCCTCACGCTGGCTCCCGGCAGTTCACGTACTGTTGGAAGTCTGGCTTGGAGAATTTTGAGCATTACTTTACTAACATGTGAGATGAGTGCAATTGTGCAGTCATTTGAGCATTCTTTGGCATTGCCTTTCTTTTGGATTGGAATGAAAACTGACCTTTTCCAGTCCTGTGGCCATTGCTGAGTTTTCCAAATTTGCTGGCATATTGAGTGCAGCACTTTCACAGCATCATCTTTCATGATTTGAAATAGCTTAACTGGAATTCCATCACCTCCCCTAGCTTTGTTTGTAGTGATGCTTCCTAAGGCACCCTTGACTTTGCATTCTGGGATGTCTGGCTCTAGGTGAGTGATCACATCATAGTGGTTATCTGGGTCATGAAGATCTTTTTTTTGTATAGTTCTGTGTATTCTTGCCACCTCTTCTTAAAATCTTCTGCTTCTCTTAGGTCCATACCATTTCTCCCCTTTATTGTGCCCATCTTTGCATGAAATGTTTCCTTGGTATCTCTAATTTTCTTGAAGAGATCTCTAGTCTTTCCCATTCTATTGTTTTCCTGTATTTCTTTGTTCTGATTGCTGAGGAAGGCTTTCTTATCTCTCCTTGCTGTTTTTGGGCATGGTCTTGATTCCTGTCTCCTGTACAATGTCACAAACCTCCATCCATAGTTCATCAGGCACTCTATCAGATCTAGTCCCTTAAATCTATTTCTCACTTCCACTGTATAGTCATAAGTGATTTGATTTAGGTCATTACCTGAATGGTGTAGTAGTTTTCTCCACTTTCTTCAATTTCAGTCTGAATTTGGCAATAAGGAGTTCATGATCAGAGCCACAGTCAGCTCTCAGTCTTGTTTTTGCTGACTGTATAGACCTTCTCCATCTTTGGCTGCAAAGAATATAATCAATCTGATTTTGGTGTTAACCATCTGGTGATGTCCATGTGTAGAGTCTTCTCTTGTGTTATTGGAAGAGGATGTTTGCTATGAGCAGTGCGTTCTCTTGGCAGAACTCTATTAGCCTTTGCCCTGCTTCATTCTGTACTCCAAGGCCAAATTTACCTGTTACTCCAGGTATTTCTTCACTTCCTACTTTTGCATTCCAGTCCCCTATAATGAAAAGGACATCTTTTTTGAGTGTTAGTTCTAGAAGGTCTTGTAGGTNGGCTCTAGGTGAGTGATCACATCATAGTGGTTATCTGGGTCATGAAGATCTTTTTTTTGTATAGTTCTGTGTATTCTTGCCACCTCTTCTTAAAATCTTCTGCTTCTCTTAGGTCCATACCATTTCTCCCCTTTATTGTGCCCATCTTTGCATGAAATGTTTCCTTGGTATCTCTAATTTTCTTGAAGAGATCTCTAGTCTTTCCCATTCTATTGTTTTCCTGTATTTCTTTGTTCTGATTGCTGAGGAAGGCTTTCTTATCTCTCCTTGCTGTTTTTGGGCATGGTCTTGATTCCTGTCTCCTGTACAATGTCACAAACCTCCATCCATAGTTCATCAGGCACTCTATCAGATCTAGTCCCTTAAATCTATTTCTCACTTCCACTGTATAGTCATAAGTGATTTGATTTAGGTCATTACCTGAATGGTGTAGTAGTTTTCTCCACTTTCTTCAATTTCAGTCTGAATTTGGCAATAAGGAGTTCATGATCAGAGCCACAGTCAGCTCTCAGTCTTGTTTTTGCTGACTGTATAGACCTTCTCCATCTTTGGCTGCAAAGAATATAATCAATCTGATTTTGGTGTCAACCATCTGGTGATGTCCATGTGTAGAGTCTTCTCTTGTGTTATTGGAAGAGGATGTTTGCTATGAGCAGTGCGTTCTCTTGGCAGAACTCTATTAGCCTTTGCCCTGCTTCATTCTGTACTCCAAGGCCAAATTTACCTGTTACTCCAGGTATTTCTTCACTTCCTACTTTTGCATTCCAGTCCCCTATAATGAAAAGGACATCTTTTTTGAGTGTTAGTTCTAGAAGGTCTTGTAGGTCTTCATAGAACTGTTCAACTTCAGTTTCTTCAGTGTTACTGGTCAGGGCATAGACTTGGATTACCGTGATATTAAATGGTTTGCCTTGGAAACAAGCAGAGATCATTCTGTCATTTTTGAGATTGCATCCAAGTACTGCATTTCAGACTCTTTTGTTGACTATGATGGCTACTCCCTTTCTTCTATGGGATTTTTGCCCAGAGTAGTAGATATAACGGTCATCTCGGTTAAATCACATCAGGTTGATTTTATTTTTTTTTTCAGTATTAATGTATGCTCTTGGTATAAGATTCAACATCTGTACTGTTGGCCATTTCTCAGCGGTGAGACCCCCAAAGATTTCTGAGGTCTCTAACCATGCTCTGAAGTCACTGGCTGCCCACTGGTCTACCTGGAAAGGCAGGGGGTCTCCACGATCCTTGGGACCCCCTCTAGTTCATTCTGATTCAGCTCTTCATTCACCTTGGAACATCTGGCTACAGAGCTTTGAACCTGTGATTTTCCTCAGTTACTCTGAGGTGGTATTTATTGATAATCATCCTTTATCAGTTTTGCTTGAGTGTGCTTATTCACCCTCATGGTTGCCCTGGCCACCTGCAGAAAACAAGAGAAGGAGCACAGAATGGCATTCGTTTGGGGAAGAGGGTGAAGATGGATGGGAACAACAGCTTCAGGAGAAGGGATTTGGGCAGAGAAGGCATATGTGCCAGGCAAGGATAGAAGAGGGGGTCTTATGGGATGGGATCAATGGGCAAGAGGAGCTTGGGTGGGTTTAATTCACCTTGACACTTCTTTTGGACCTCAGTTGATAGGAAGTCTTCATCTTTTTGTCCTGGGTATGTGGAGTTGGCTGTTCTGTAACTGCTCTAGAGCCTTGCGGCTTCCCAGTCAACTTAGTCATTTTGAACACTCCAGGTGGTCTGCTGCAGAGCCCCTGAGCACCCCAACATATACCCCTCCCCAGGGTGCCACACCCTTATGCTTTATGTGGTCAGCAAGTCACATCTCCAGCCAATGGTGGCCCTTGATGAGCCTTGACATCACAAAGATGCATCATGACACCTCTAGGGCATGATGAGGAGCTATACAGATGACTTGGTGGGAGAAATAAGGCATTTTTAATGCCCCTTAAGAGCCCTCCAAACTCACCTGCCATCCTCATCTCTCGAAGTCAACTCTGATGGGTCACATGGCAGGGAGAGTGTGTCTCCTCCAAACTTTGCCTCACAGCCACACTATTCAGGCTTTCATTCAGCTCTCTCTCACATTTCACCATTATCTAGTTTTTAATATCTTGCCTAAAATCCCTCTATGATGATTAGCCTGTGTTGAAGTTTTTGTGGAAATGTGAATCATTCAACTTTCCTCCTACAAGGTGGCCTTAAAGCAAATTGAAGACCATTTAATTCTGGGCCACCTAACAGAAACCTTTTCCATCCCACCTCCTTTTCTCAGTGTTCACATAGCTCTCCTCAGTTTTCTAGTTTCCAGTCTGAAACCCCTGCCTTCATGCTGTGAGACTGCACTGAATACACTTGCCCTTGGTCCACTTGGAGTTGTCTTGTTTCAAGTCTAGGACTCATGGTCACCTCACTTGGTGTACTACCGAGGCTTGCTTTTTTAACAGTTTGATGGGAATGAGGCAGATAAATGCATGGTTCAGGTTGTGCTGGGTGATCCCAAGAAGGAAATGACCACCTGCGACTGATTAGTACTCCCAGGAAGGAGTGGAGCTTGCTCAGAGGTGTGTGAGCCTCGTGTGCAAAGGTCTTCTCAACATGTGGCCTCACAAATCTCTTTTCTCATCTTGTTTTCCTGCTGACACCTCCATTGGAGCTTATCTCATGGTCGAGACCATGGTGGAATTCATTTCCATGAATAGCTTCCACAAGCTTCCAGCTTCTTGGAGGAAACACTAAGTAATCATGTCCTGTCTACCTCATTCCCAAGGTCTCTCATTGAGGTGGTTGGCTCTGGAGGAAAGGGGAATGAATTGTGTGCTTCACCGCAGACCTTGTGTTCCTAATTGACAAGCACGGTCAGCCAGCCTGAGGTGTGTCCTTGGGGACACAGTTTGTTTCCTTAGTGGGACTTCCTGGGTTTCCTGTGAAGTGCTCACTTCCTGCTGTTCACTGGTTGCTTTTTCACCCAGGATGCATCACACTGCTTAAAATTTTACGAGGTAGAACAAAGCACACCATAAACAAACCCAAAAGATGACTTGAAGTTTATAGAACAAAGAGCCTAAAACATGATAGAAACATGTGAAAAAGACTTGAGCCAACAGTTTATAAGAAAAATGTAGCACTGGCCATTCACTTTATTAAGAGATGTTTAAAAGACATGAGCAGCCAGTTCACTAGAAAGATATGGAACTAGACCCTAACCACATTAAAAAGATAATCTCACTAAGGTAAGGTAAATCATATTAAAATTCCCTTGAGAAATCAAACTGACCTAGAAGTGGCATAGATTTTAAAAATTTCAGACAGAGACTTGGAATAATTGGAATAACTGTGTTTTGTATCTTGTAAAATTAATTAGAGACATGGAAATCATGAAATAGACCCAATTTCACCTTATAGATATGAAAACTATAGTATCAGATGACAAAGTGGATAGAATAAATGATGTATTAAGGCAGCAGGAGATAATTGTGCACTTGAAGAGATAGCAATAGAAAGTGTTCAGAATGAAGCACAGACTACACCAATATATACAAAGTATGACACAGCATAATCTATTTATTTTTGTCCCCCTAAGGATGCAGCATTGGTCAAACATTTAAAAATCCATCAGTGTAATTCAACTTACTAAAGAACTAAAAATGAAACACAGTAGGGTCATCTCGATAAATGCTAAAAAATAATTTAATAAATTCTAATATCTATTCCTGGGTTTGGAAGACACCTGGAGGAAGGCATAGCAACTCACTCCAGTATTCTTGCCTGGAGAATCCCCAAGGCCAGAGGAACCTGTTGGGCTTACACTCCATGGGGTCGCAAAGAGCTGAACACAAATGAGCAACTGAGCACATTCTGTAAAATACAAAAACAAACAAAAAAAACAAACAAAAAAACAAAACAAAAACAAAAACAAACTCTTAGCAAACTAGAAAGAGAAAACATCCTCAACCTGATGAAGATAATAAACTGCCTAACTGATCATCACACTTTGTAGAAGAAGACTGAGTTGCTTTACGTCTAAGATCAGAATCAACAAAAAGATGTCCACTCTCATTATATTGAATTTCTCTCCATGAAGTCATATTAGAAAATGGTAGGGAAGCTATCCAGTTTGGAAAAGAATTAAACTGTTTTTATTTGTCAGCGATGTCTGTGTAGAATATCCAATGAAATCTAAAGCAACAAAAGAATAACTAAAACTAAGAATTCATGTAAGCAATCTTGCTAGATATACAGATGATATATAAAATTTAATTAGTTAATTTTCTATATAGTAGGACAATTTAAAATTAAAATAAAAAATATAACTGACATTGAAGTATGAAAAATATAAGTATCTGAAAAAATATGAGAGGCATCAATGCAAAAAAAAAATGGACAAAAGATCTGAACAGGAAATTCACTAAATAAAGATATACAGATAGCAACTAAACACACAGGGCACACCATAAAGACGGCTCTATGAGAGAACAGACAAGAACAAGTGTGATGAGGATGTGAAAAAATTTGAACTTTCATGCACTGCTTATGGGAATACAAAATGGGACAGCCCCGGTGGAAAGCACGTTGGAAATTGCTTAGAAACTGAAACATTGGGTTACCATATGACCTAGTAATCCCACTCCTATGTTTATACCAATAAGAATGAAAAACATATATGTTTACCCAAAGGTGTGCACATGAATGTTCTTAGCAGTCTTATTTCTAATAGTCAAAAAGCTGAGATGGACAAGGTGGCAGAGGGGTAGGTGGGCAAGGAGTACATCTCTCACCACAGACATATTAGGAATACACCCTCAGGTATGGAAGTGCCTGCAGAACAGCAGCTGAGAGCTGACAGGAGTACCTGACCAGCGGAAAAGAATATACGGAGTGACAAAACTCGGTAGGATGAAGGAACCAGGGGAAAACAGGAGTGTTAATAGGACTGCACCTGCCCTCAGTGTCCAGTCCCCACATCGGAGCAATTGTCTGGATCAGAGGAGAAACATTTAAGTCTGAGAGTGAAAGAGCTGTTCTGTGGCAGGTTAAATGGAATGAGAGTCAGACAGTCCTAGCCACAGCCATACACACTAGCAGAGAGGGATGCAGGTCCTCTGGAAGGCACAACAGCTGGCAGCTGGAGTATAAGGATTGTAGAGCAATCCCAGGGTGAGTGCTGCTGTTGACTGTGGAGAGACAGAGTGATGGGATGTGAGGAAGGAGATCGGGGTGGGAAATGCCTGTGGAGGAATGCAGGGCACCATGGAAGCCAGGGGATACTTATGAGTCAATCATAGTGGGTGGAGCCATCTTCATAGCCTCTATCTCCCTACCCAACAGCATCAGCAGCTGAACAATAGAGAGGCTGGCCCATCAAGCGCCTGACTCACCGAATTACAGGGTAGGACATCAGCCAGTGGGTCCCTGTAGGTGCCTGATGTGCCAAACAACAGAGAAGGACCCCAGGCAAGGGAGCCCTGTCAGTGCCTGAAAGAGCAGAGCTATGGGGAAAGACTGGCCAAAGAGGCCTCCTGATTGCCAGCTACAAGAAGCTGGAAAAAAGTCTGATAGGGCCACAACTCCTGCGGCACAGGCAGTCCGTGTCATTGCACACTTGGTGCTGCCAGGGTACCCACAAGCCAAGAACGTGTGCCACCTTCATGCTCAGCTCTCACTGGGACAGAACTGCCACAGGCTAAGAAAGTCTTGCACACAGGGTTGTTTCAGTAGAGTCTGATTTTTGTGACCCTGTAGACCGTGGCCTGCCAGACTTCTCTGTCTATAGGGAAGAATACTGGCACATATTGGCCAATACTGGTTGCCATACCCTTCTAGAGCACTTTATTTCTTGCTGCCCTAGCTGCCAGCTCCCCTGAGTACCTGGTGCTGCCAGAAGCCGTGTGACCCAAGTGACTGCACCTCCATCTCTGGCCCTCACAGGGACAAACCCAAGTCCTCCAGGGCAGCCTCAAGAGCAAACCCCAGTGGATGATCCACATGCAGAGGTGGAAATAAAACCACAATGGAAACCCAGGGTCAGTGTGGCTAAGGAAGAAGACCCAAAACCTTTCTACCAGCTGTACAAGCTGCAGATTAAATCCACATGATCAACTAGGCAGACTATGTCTATGGAATATATAAAAGGACATTGAGAGCTCCCACAAAAGAAAGCACACTAGTTCTGATAGCTGTGAACACTGGAGGCAAGAACACATAGGAGTAGGACCAGATTAGACTCTGAGCTGCCCCCCAAAAAGATCCAGAGATCAGCACAGTTTTGGAGGGCATCCTAGGGAGGTGAGGCGGACTGTGACTTCCAGCGAGGGAAAGGACTGATATAAATGACTCAAGAAAAACATGTATTATTTTTATGTTTTGACTTGCTCTGAAGATTCTTCTGGATTTTTTAATTTCTTTTTCTTTCCTTTCCCTGCCACTCTGCTGTAGTTGTCGATTTTATTGGCACTATGAAATCTAATCAATCTTCTGAGATTTTTTTTTTTTTTCCTGTCACATTTTTTTTTAAATTTATTTTTTATTTTTTTTATTTTTTATTTTTTGTATTTATTTATTTATTTTTTTTTACACGAACTCCCAAACATGACCCTCAAGATTTTTAAATTGACCTTCACGTCAAGTTTAGCTTAGCCTCAAACTCAGTTCAGTTCAGTTCAGTTCATTTCAGCCGCTCAGTCGTGTATGACTCTTTGTGACCCCATGGACTGCAACACACCAGGCTTCCCTCTCCATCACCAACTCCCAGAGCCTACTCAAACTCATGTCCATCATGTCGGTGATGCCATCCAACCATCTCATCCTCTGTCCTGCCCTTCTCCTCCTGCCTTCAATCTTTCCCAGCATCAGGGTCTCTTCAAATGAGTCAGTTTTTCACATCAGGTGGTCAAAGTATTGGAGTCTCAGCTTCAGCATCAGTCCTTCCAATGAATATTCAGGACTGATTTCCTTTAGGATTGACTGATTGGCTTTCCTTGCAGTCCAAGGAACTATCAAGAGTCTTCTCCAGATCATCCCCATGCACCAGCCCCAAGCATCCTGCATCCTGCATCGAACATAGACTGGTGATTCATTTTTACATGATAGTATACATATTCATTTCTTACATGATAGTATACATGGGGATGATCTGGAGGGATGATGTGGGGTGGGAGAGGGGTTCATGTTTGGGAGTTCATGTACACCCGTGGCGGATTCATGTCAATGTATGCCAAAACCAATGCAGTACTGTAAAGTAAAATAAAAATAAAAACTTTAAAACTTAAAAAGTCTTCTCCAACACAACAGTTCAAAAGCATAATTACTGCAGCACTCACCTTTCTTTATAGTCCAACTCTCACATCCATACATGACTATTGGAAAAACTATAGCTTTGCCTAGGTGGACCTTTGTTGGTAAGGTAATATCTCTGTTTTTTAATGTGCTGTCTAAGTTGGTCATAACTTTTCTCCCAAGGAGCAACCATCTTTTAATTTCATGGCTGCAGTCACCATCTGCAGTGATTTTAGAGCCCCCCAAAACAGTCTCTCACCGTTTCCATTGTTTCCCCATCTATTTGCCATGAAGTGTTGGGACCAGATGCCATGATCTTCATTTTCTGAATGTTGAGCTTTAAGCCAACTTTTTCACTCTCGTCTTTCTCTTTCATCAAGAGGCTCTTTAGTTCCTCTTCACTTTCTGCCATAAGGGTGGTGTCATCTGCATATCTGAGGTTAGTTATTGATACTTCTCCCAGCAATTTTGATTCCAGCTTGAGCTTCATCCAGCCCAGCATTTTGCATGATGTGCTCTGCATATAAGTTAAATAAATAAGGTGACAGTATACAGCCTTGATGACTCCTTTCCTGATTTGGAACCAGTCTGTTGTTTCATATCCAGTTCTAACTATTGTTTCTTGACCTGTATACAGATTTCTCAGAAGGCAGGTCAGGTGGTCTGGTATTCCCATTCCTTTAAAAATTTTCCACAGTTTGTTGTGATCCACAAAGTCAAAGGCTTTGGCATAGTTAATCAAGCAAAAGTAGATGTTTTTCTGGAATTCTCTTGCTTTTTTGATGATCCAGTGGATGTTGGCAATATGATCTCTGGTTCCTCTGCCTTTTCTAAATTCAGCTTAACCATCTGAAAGTTCACGGTTCACATACTACTGAAGCCTGGCTTGGAGAATTTTGAGCATTACTTTACTAGTCTGTGAGATGAGTGTAATTGTGCAGTAGTTTGAGCATTATTTGGCATTGCCTTTCGTTGGGATTGGAATGAAAACTGACCTCCCAGTCCTGTGGCCACTGCTGAGTTTTCCGAATTTGCCAGCATTTTGAGTGCAGCACTTTCACAGCATCATCTTTTAGGGTTTGAACTAGCTCAACTGGAATTCCATCACCTCCACTAGCTTTATTCATAGTGATGCTTCCTAAGGCCCAGGACTTCACATTCCAGGATGTCTGGCTCTAGGTGAGTGATCACACTATCTTGATTGTCTGGGTCATGAAGATCTTTTTTGTACAGTTCTTCTGTGTATTCTTGCCACCTCTTCTTAATGTCTTCTGCTTCTGTTAGGTCCATACCATTTCTGTCCTTTATTGAGCCCATCTTTGCATGAAATGTTCCCTTGGTATCTCTAATTTTCTTGAAGAGATCTCTAGTCTTTACTATTCTATTGTTTTCCTCTGTTTCTTTGCTCTGATCACTGAGGAAGGCTTTCTTATCTCTCTTTGCTATTCTTCGGAACTTTGCATTCAAATGGGTATGTCTTTCCTTTTCTCCTTTGCCTTTAACTTCTCTTCTTTTCTCAGCTAATTGTAAGGCCTCCTTAGACAACCATTTTGCCTTTTTTTCATTTCTTTTCCTTGAGAATGGTCTTGATCCCTGCCTCCTGTACAATGTCATGGACCTCCATCCATAGTTCTTCAGGTACTCTGTCTATCAGATCTAATTCTGTGAATCTATTTGTCACTTCCTCTTTATAATTGTACGGGATTTGATTTAGGTCACACCTGGATGGTCTAGTGGTTTTCCCTACTTTCTTCAATTTAAGTCTGAATTTGGCAATAAGGAGTTCATGATCTGAGCCACAGTCAGCTCCTGGTCTTGTTTTTGCTGACTGTATAGAGCTTCTCCATCTTTGGCCGCAAAGAATATAATCAATCTGATCTGGGTATTGACCATCTGGTGATGACCTTCAGACTAAAAATGATCAGATGAGAAAATCGCCTCTTGCCTTTCCCTTCTTCCAGCTGGCAGCCCCCACTCCAGAATTTGCTTGGTTTTAGTCACTCTCCAGGGCCTTCTGATTGTTCATTCATTTGTTTTATTTTGTTGCTCAAAATTTAGAACTGTGTCCTTCCAGAAGGTCAGTTCCGTAAAAACTTTTAGACTTTTCATGGGAATCTTTTTGTAATCATCAAATATAGAAGAAAGGGGAGAAGCAGCCCAGATTTCAGGATCTGGACTTGATGGAATAGTTTGCATGAGGCTAGTCCATCTCTACAATCAACTATAAAAACTGGACGAAGTACATAAAACAGCCATTTGAATGAGTTAAAGAATGAAGTCAGAAGATGAGGGGGTACATATCCTGAGTAAAGTAAAGCATACTGAGATAATCCCTCATTCATCCAAGGCCTTTCCCCAAGGGCACTTGCCAATTCCTGGTACAGCGAATAGAGTTCGAGCAGCAAGTGGCAGCACCAACTGGCTGAGGAGACAGAGACTGCCGTTTAATTCACTAAGGGGGGAAGTCCAAGGAGGGTAGGAACCATAGGGAAATAAGTTCAAATAGAAGCCTGAACTTTTCTTAAGGTGATAGCTGGCTCTTAAGCTTTATGTGAGTAGCTCAGGATTCCAAGAAAGCCCAGAGAGCAGAAGATGCCTCAAGAGCTGAGCAAAGGTTATAGTAGTCATGCTGTTCTGGGAAGCAGAGTTTGGAGTTTGAGACCTCTTACACTTAGACCCTGATGCTGGGAAAGACTAAAGTCAAGAGAAGAAGGGGTGACAGAGGATGACATGATAAGAGACCATCACTGACCCAGTGGACGTGGATTTGAGCAAACTCTGGGAGATAGCGGAAGGCAGAGGAGCCTGGCATGCTGTAGTCCATGGGGTCACAAAGAGCTGGGCGTGGCTTAACTGAATGGAGACAGAGACTGGGGTTTAAGACCATGAGAGGGAAAGTCCAAGGAAGGGTTTCAGTCCTGAATCTATCTGAGCTGTTCCAGCTTCCTGCCCTTCAGTCATGTCCGACTCTTTGCAACCCCATGGACTGCTGTGTGCCAGTCTTCCCTTTCCTTCAATATCTCCTGGAGTTTGCTCAAATTCATGTCCAATGAATCGATGATGCCATCCAACCAGCTCATCTTTTGCCTCCTTCTTCTCGTCCTGCCCACAAGCTTTCCCAGCATCAGTCTCTTCCAGTGAGCTGATTCTTCACATCAGGCGGCCAAAGTAATAGAGCTTCTGCTTCAGCATCAGTTCTTTCAGTGAATAGTAAGGGTTGATTTTCTTTAGGATTGTCTGGTTTGATCTTCTTGTAGTCCAATGAACTCTCAAGTGTCCTCTCCAGCACCACACAGATCGAAAGCATCAATTCTTCAGTGCTCAGACTTCTTTATGGTCCAACTCTCACATACATACATGACTACTGGAAAAACCATAGCTTTGATTATACAAACTTTCATTGGCAAAGTGATGTCTCTGTTTTTAAATTTGCTATCTAGGTTTGTCATAGCTTTTCTTCTAAGGAGCAAGTATCTTTTAATTTCATGGCTGAAGTTACCATCTGCAGTGATTTTGGAACTCAAGAAAACAGAATCTGTTTATACTTTTCTCCCACCTATTTGCCCACCACTATGAGGTGATGGGACTGGATGCCATGATCTTCATTTTTTGAATGCTGAGTTTTAAGCCAGCTTTTTCACTCTCTTCTTTCACCNTGAAGTTACCATCTGCAGTGATTTTGGAACTCAAGAAAACAGAATCTGTTTATACTTTTCTCCCACCTATTTGCCCACCACTATGAGGTGATGGGACTGGATGCCATGATCTTCATTTTTTGAATGCTGAGTTTTAAGCCAGCTTTTTCACTCTCTTCTTTCACCCTCATCAGGAGGCTCTTTAGTTCCTCTTCACTTTCTGCCACTAGAGTGGTATCATCGGCATATCTGAGGCTGTTGATATTTCTCCCAGCAATCTGTCCTTGGGTGCGTCATTTATTAATTTCTTTGCTTTTGAGGGATAGCGGTACATGAATTTTCAACTGTGCAGAGGGCTTGTGCCCCTAACCCCCACATTGTTCAATCTATAAATGGATTATATTTCTATATACCGTTAGTAATGAATTAGAAAATCAAATTAACAATTTTCTTATTTACAATAGCATCAAAAATATCAAATATCAAGCCTAGGAATAAATCTGATGAAAGATGCACAAAACACTATAGAAAATGACAAAACATGTTTATGAAAAATTAAATAAGATCTAAACACATGTAGGGATAAAAATGTTCATGACTTAGAAAACTCAATGTTGTTTAAATATTGTTAATCTCCAAATTTATCTATAGATTCCATATAATTACAATCAAAATCTCAGCAATATTTTTTGGTAGAAATTTAGAAGCCAATTTTAAAATTTATATGGAAATTCAAAGAGTCAAAAATAGCTAAGATAGTCTTGAATAGTCTTGAAGAACAGCAAAAAGTTGCAGAATTTAAGATATGCTAAATCAAAATTAATTATAAAACTAAATTGTAATTGTAATCCCTGTCAGTCAGTCAGTTCAGTTGCTCAATCGTGTCCGACTCTTTGCGATCCCATGGACTGCAGCACACCAGCCTTCCCTGTCCATCATCAACTGCCGGGGCTTGCTCAAACTCTCACCTATCGAGTCGGTGATGCTATCCAACCGTCTAATTCTCTGTCGTCCCCTTCTCCTCCTGCCTTCAATTTTTCCCAGCATCAGGGTCTTTTCCAATGAATCAGTTCTTCATATCAGGTGGCCAGAGTATTGGACTCTCAGCTTCAGCATCAGTCCTTCCAATGAATATTCAGGACTGATCTCCTTTAGGATTGACTGATTGGATCTCCTTGCAGTCCAAGGGACTCTCAAGAGTCTTCTCCAACACCATAGCTCAAAAGCATCAATTCTTCAGTACTCAGCTTTCTTTATAGTCCAGCTCTCACATCCATACATGACTATTGGAAAAACCATAGGTTTGACTAAATGGACCTTTGTTGGTAAAGTAATGTCTCTGCTTTTTAATATGCTGTCTAGGTTGGTCATAACTTTTCTTCCAAGGACCAAGCATCTTTTAATTTCATGGCTGCAGTCACCATCTGCAGTGATTTTAGAGCTCACAAAAATAAAGTCTGTCACTGTTTCCACTGTTTCCCCATCTATTTGCCATGAAGTGATGGGACTGGATGCCATGATCTTAATTTTCTGAATGTTGTTTTAAGTCAACTTTTTCACTCTCCTCTTTCACTTTCATCAGGACTCTCTTTAAGTTCTTCTTCACTTTCTGCCATAAGGGTGGTGTCATCTGCATATCTGAGGTTATTGATATTTCTCCCGCCAATCTTGATTCCAACTTGTGCTCATCCAGCCTGGCATTTCTTATGATGTACTCTGCATATAAGCTAAACAACCAGGGTGACAATGTACAACTTTGACGTATTCCTTTTCCAATTTGGAACCGGTATATTGTTCCATGTCCAGTTCTAACTGTTGCTTCTTGACCTGCATGCAGATTTGTCAGGAGGCAGGTAAGGTGGTCTGGTATTTCCATCTCTTTAAGAATTCTGGTAGTCTATGCTTGTAGTCTAGGCCTCTATCCTTGTGTAGTATTGGCACAGGATAGAGGCACAAACTAATGGTACAGAATAAAATATCCAGAACAGACTCACATATATTAATATATCACCTTACTTTCATGGATTGGATTTCCTTAAAATTAAGAAATTTTTTATCAGAAGATGCTATTAAGAGAGTAAAACAGAAAAGCCATAGAAATAAATGTAACGTGTGTGTTTGTGTGTGTGTGTGTGTGTGTGTGTGTGTCCATCCATATATGATGAAGGACTTCATAAAAAAAATAAGGAAATCCTATAAACCAATAAGAAAAAGATGGATAATCTCCCAAATAATGGCAAAAGACTTATTATAAAAGCAGATAACCAAATTTCAAGTAAGCATTTTAAGGTATATATATATTAATAATCAATAGTGAGATGCATTATTAAAATAAAAATTAGGTATCACTATACCCCTGCCAGAGTGGTTAAAATTAAAAAGACTGTAAATATGAAGTGAAAATGAGGAACAGAATAACTGGAACTAGTATAGATTCTCATTGGAGGAGATTCTGGTAATCCACTTTGGAAAATCATTTGACTTTGTTTAGTAAAGCCACAGATACGTATACTCAATGACTTGGGAATTCTACTCCTTGGTATATAACTGACAGAAATGAGTATATATGTCAGCCAAAATACATGCACAAAAATGTTTATAACAACTTTAGTTGAATAACTCCAATCTGGAAATGACCAAAATGTTCATCAATGGTAAAACAGATAAGTTGTGCCATATTCCTACAATAGAATACTATACACAGCTAGGAAAAGCATGAACCACAGAGCCATGCAGCAGTGTGGATAAATGTCAGTGAAAGCCAGAGACAAGAGAGAGCATACTGGATTCACATGAAGTTCAAGATCAGACAAAACCAAGAAGAAATGATAGAAGTTAGAATCATGGTTAACTTTGCAAGAAACGATGACTGAGAAGAGAGGACAGGGAGCCTTTTGGTGTACTCAGAATGTTCTATATCTTGATCTGAGTCATGTTAACACACCACTTGAGATTTATGCACTCTCTGTATATTGCATAATACAATATAATACATAACACAGTTAAAGAGTATAAGCAAACAATGGAAAGTGTGTTAAGTCCTAAATCATGCAAGTCTACAAATACACAACACATGTAAATGGCTATCACTGGGCCCCCAGTGGGGGTTCACCATGTCTTGGGAAAGGGGTCCGCACAATCAGTTTTTTCAAGAACAACACTCAACCGAGGATGCATGAAAAGAGACCCTTTAAACACCAACTGCTGAGAAAGGCAAGAGAAAAGCCTGAATGCTGATAATTTTTTAGTACAGAACATGGAGCAGAAGCTGACAGGGATAACTTGTTGGGGGCTATTTATAGTGACACAAACTGGTCTGAGAAGTACTCTGCCCTTCAAGGACCACTGTGGACTATAGCTTCATCCCACCAATGAGGTCATTTTCCCAAACTTACACTTCTTTTTCAAGAAGAAGCATCTCCTTTTCCTTTTCCATCTGTCTTAAAATTTCCTGGTATTTCTTCCCATGGAAATAAAAAAAAATATCGATTATAATCAAGAATTTCTGTATTCTGAATTTCTGTATCAACGACATTTCACTGTCATTGATAAAAGATTCTCTTAAGACTAACTCCTAATTTTCCAAATGGTGCATGCAAGAATGTACACACACAAGTATGAAGACGTTCTAATAAAAATTAGGATATTAGTGACTGGATGGATGCATATGGAAAAAAAAAAAAAAAGGAAAAGAATTCTCTCTTTGGATCCTGCTTGAAGGAAAATCCCAGCTCTCTCACTTACTATGTTTTCAGAGCGCATTACCAAACTTCTTTGAACCTGTGTCCTCTTGATCATAACAACATGATCCTCAAAGGGTTACTGGACAAACTAATTGAGAAAAATACTGTATGTAGATTGCTTAAAAATATTATATGGGCCAGTATAAATAAATCCTTAACATACATCTGGTTCTTGTTGTTGTTGCTGCTGTTGTATAAACGGTATTTCCCCTAGTGGCAGATTTTAGCCTAAATGAGAAACCAAGGGATCCAAGGCATTGGAACAATTCTGCCTCTACTATGACTTGTCCCCAGGGGCAGTGTACCTTTATGTAGTGGGCCTGATCCTCACAGAGCTGATACACAGATTGATAGTCACTCTCTATCTAGAAAGAAAAGAGAATTAACAAATTTCATGGATTCAATCACAGTGAAGCCTGGGGTGCTCCCAACTGGTGCACTGGCTATTTGGCTGGTTACCTAGTAACTTCTTACCAGGGAAAGCAACCACATCATAAAGCTGGTGATCTCATCATTCATGGGCAGGGTCTAATTTTGAGCAAAGAAAGTTGTTTTCCCAGGTTCTCATATGCCTTTTACATGAGACATCAGGAGATGTTTCAGGGCACTTAGATATGGGCTTCAACAACAGTGTTTGAGTATTTGAGGTAGAGGCGTATTTAAGGAATGACAAGACTAGTACTTTTAACATAAGCTTTCTTTTCCTTTACCTGCAGATGGGTCAGAAATTCACTTGCCAGATATTCTTGCCCCTCCCCCTCCTGTGCCTCCAACGGTTCTGTTTCTAAAACCTTTGGGGTTCTCTATCATTTGTATCCTGAACAGACCCTCAGTGGAGGAGACTCCACCTCTACCTTGACCAGTTCCTTCTCTTGACTGGCACAGGATTCTGTTGACTTCTGTAGTTTCACCTGTTGAAGACAGAGTGTGACAGCAGAAGGTTAAGAGCGCTCTTTTGTGAAAGCAAATGGGTAATATTCATCTTCCCCCAGATAGGCGATGAGCATGACAGTGGTGCTGGTGGTGGCTGTGCCTCTGAGTTGTGTCCTTCTCCAGGGGATCTTCCTGATCAAGGGATCGAGCCCATGTCTCCTGCATTGCAAGCCATGTCCTGCATTGCAGGCGGCTCTTTACTGCTGAGCCACCAGAGAAGCCCAGGGCATGATGATAACGGCTATCATACAGTGAGGACAGACCATAACGGTCTGGAGTGGGCAATATTACTGGCCCATTTACAGGTGTTGCTGCTGCTGCTAAGTCGCTTCAGTCATGTCCGACTCTGTGCGACCCCATAGACCGCGGCCCACTAGGCTCCTCTGTCCCTGCAATTCTCCAGGCAAGAATTCTGGAGTGGGTTGCCATTTCCTTTTCCAATGCATTAAAGTGAAAATTGAAAGTGAAGTCACTCAGTCATGCCCGACTCTTTGCGACCCCATGGACTGCAGCCCACCAGGCTCCTCTGTCCATGGGATTTTCCAGGTAAGAGTACTGGAGTGGGTTGCCATTGCCTTCTCCAATTTATAGGTGAGGAGGAGACAAAAGCAAGGAGAGGTTAAGTGCATGACTTATTTAAAATCACACAGTGGCAGAGTCGACGTTTAAGCCTTGGTTTTCTGACTGCCCAGTCTTTTGACCTAATCACCCTTCTTCCTCCAGTCTTACTTACTGAATAAAGTGCCAACCTGTTCCTCCATCTTATATTCCACTGGGTGCACTCACATGCAGCCTGAATCATGGAGCAAAAGAGAAACCTTCTGCCTCTTTTTCAGAGAAAAACAGAACAGGAGTGCTCTGGCATGCTGGGCTCAGCCAAACGGTCATATTCGCCACATGAAGCTTCAGAGAGCATCTCAATAGGATTTCTGCCCTCTACTGGGCATCCAGTTCATCTTTTCATTCAACAAATATTTAACGAGGTACTACCATGTGCCAGACATTTTTCTAGGCACTGGGGAAATAGGTGTGAACCACACAGACAAAACTTCATGCTCTCATTGGGTTTGCCACCTAGTAAAACATTCAATTAAAAAAAAAAAACTCCCTTAAGTTATAAACAATACGTTAGAAAATCAAATACAATTGTTGACCTGTCCTTCTACAATTGTGGAAGTTAGTATTCTCTGCTTCCTCGACTATCTGTATTTGTGTGTTATTTAGATAATAAATTTTTAGAGGGCAGGTCCCGATGGGCATTCAGAATGTATGTCCTATTGACTGATGGATGAAGAGGTCTCTGAAGCAATTCCCGTCACTTTGGGGCATTGTAGTCATCTCTGCCACCAGTGTGACTAAAACTAAAGTTACAAATGCTGCAAAATAATTTATGAATGCTGCCCAGGACAGGGGGTAAAGCAGAGGGAACAGAGGACACTGGCTTACCTCTGTGTGCACACAGACAGACTTAGCCTGGTGGGTTCTTGGAAGCTATTCCTCCCCAAAGTTAGAATGACACCACATCTCCCAGAAAATTGGTAGATTTGCTTTTCTACTCACCTTCAATTCTGCCAACATCTGCTTTAGGGCTTCTTTATCCAGGCCAACATTCTTAAATTTCCTTGAAATCTGAAATACCATCCCCCAAATTGTAAACTGAGTAAGGCATCCGGACATGAAAACATGGGATAGAGTCAGACTTGAAGGTCTCAAAGTAGCAGAACAGTGGTTAATTGATTCAGATCCCAGATGAACGCTTAATAGAAAAGTGTCTCTTGCTTCCTCTGGAATCTGCCCGACTCCACGCCAGCTGAACGGACCTTTTTGTTCCCAGAGCCCATGAAAAGTACGGCACAAAGGAGGCAAGGCAGTTGGGGAGAGAGGGAAGAGAAACTGGTGCAGAGCAGCTGTGGGAGGGAGGGACAATTCTCTCCTCTCACATTCCTTTAACCTTCCCATCCTAGAACTGTAACTCCCAGAGGACAAAGGATGGTATCAATTAGCCAGTTTGTTCTAAGAGATTGGAAGGCTGATTGGGAGGGAGCACACACATTTTGCCAGTTCCTCTTCCTCTTGTTTTTCTGACTGGGGAGTTCAGGAAGATGATGGATCCTATTGGGATTCCTAAGAAATGAGCCTCCTTTCAAGAGTGGGCTTATTATCCTGGGACCACCCTCCCTCCCCCCAAAAAATCAGGGCCCACCTTACCTCCTTCTGCATCTCCACCACGCTCCTGCTTAGAATTTCCTTATTTTTTTCCTGGGGAAAGAAAGAGGTAAAGGATACAAACTGCACCCTGCTCTCAAACCCTCTTCCTCACTGGGCCACTGAAATCCCATCCAGAGATGAGGGCCCCACACAGAGGATCTGGGAACAGCCCAGGTCTCACCCCCACGCCGAGCACATCATGCCCAAAACACTTTGTTAGACAGCTGTGATTTCCACAGACACAGCAGTGACCAGCAATGATAGTCCCCTGGGAAAGAGAGAGTGGTGGAATGCAGCAAAATGCATCACACTGTCCTTTTCTAGACACCTCCTTACCAGCTTTGTCGTCTCTAATTCCAGGTCCCGCAGGGCTTCCTCCTTCTCAGATATGAGGTGGTTCAGCTCCTCCCTCTCTCTGGCTTGTCTGATCGACAGCGTGATATCTCTTTCCAGACTGAAACATAGCCACCCGGGGTGGCTCAGTCCAAAGGAAGCTGCCAGGGTCCCAGCTTGAGGAGCTACTGCCAAGGTCTCAGGGAGCCCAAGTGACCGCCTGATGCGGTGGCAATAAAATAATGACGTAATGTGGAAATGTAGTGAAAAATCTGTACATGAAACCTTTTGAGGACACCACTGTTTATGGTTCAGAATTTAAACAACTTGCCTCAATTCATGGACAAAGAAGTAAACTTTCCTCCCACCCGCCTCTTGACCCCAAGGGGCATTCAGATGAGCAGACCTTTCCCATGCAACTACAAAGTCTGACCTTCGAATAGTTTCTTCTTTCTCTTGAATTTTTTTGAGAAGAACCTGATTTGCCTCATCCATTCTCTGCAGGTCCTTTTCAAGGTCTGAGTTCAGGAAGTCCAGGTTCTGCTTTGTGACTTCTAGTTTTGGTATTTCCATCACCTCCTGCCTGCAGGAAAACCATATTCATCACCAAACTCAGGACAGGAAAACAGATGAGCTGTCATCTCATTTATTACCCTGTCTTTGGTTGTCACTACGCCTCACCAGCCTTGCATTGTCATTGTCCACAATAAATTGATTTCTATGATGTTTTGCATAAAGCAAATTCTTGGAGTCAAATCACATTTTAATTTTAAATATTATGAATGGAACCCATTACGACACAAATCTTTTAAGAAGCAAAAGAAATATTTTTTATTTGAATAATTATATTCTAAATTACTTGTTTTCAAAAAATTTATTCAGAGTATGTGGACTCCACGCCACACCTATAAAAGAATTCAAGGAAGAGGCTGTTTTCAGTCTCCCTTTTTTATAGTCTACTAAGGAGTTGATTATATTGAAAACCTTCTGTACTAGTCATGTAGGAACATGGACTGGGTAAGGGGCCGGGACGAGGATCTTTTCCCCAAATAAGACTGATTTGCTTTTGGAGACATTGGCTGTCTCTACAAACCCCACTTCTAGTCTGATGAAGTCCGAAGAACTGAAACCAAAGCCTTTCCTCCCCAGGAGGGCTTCCAGGCTTGCGGATACTGTCCTGCACAGTCAAGGTTTTCTCCTTACTGGATTGCAGTAGATGCTTCCGACACTAGTTCCTCATTCTTGTTACTTACACATCATCCAATGAGTCCTGTCCAGCTTCTTCCATTGTCAGTCTCCTATGTTGTTAATATAAACATGTGTTATGGAAACAAAGCTTCTAGTGTTCAACATAGTCATTAGCCCAGGAAGGAGCAGAGGAAAGGTTTGACCAGGCAAGACAGAACCAAAACTAAACCTACGCCTCCTAGACCCTTTTGTATTTCAGAATCAGTTGCAATATTTTGCTAGATTTCAGTACGCCAGATCATAGCTCTCAAATGAATCTCATAAACGAATCCCACTGGAGTACAGAAATCTTTTTGTTTTCACAAAAGTGCTTTTACACTTTGGCTGCCTTGCCCCCTTCTTGCCTGCACATTGGCAGATAAAGTGCTAGGAGAACTCAAGTTTGTATCTATTGGCAAACAAACTGAGAGTTTATTTCTAACCCTGACCTTCAGGGAGACTTAGGAAAAAAGAATAATAGAAAGATTGGAGGATATAAAAGAATTGGTTGGCTGATTTCTGTTGGTCTATAGCCATCCTACTTTTTTACAAACTCTAGATACTATGGCTGGGTTGATGCTGAAATGGGAACAGATAAAGCAGCCTGGGCAACAGGATATAATGACTAAAAGGGGTTATATGAAGATGTCAGGTTCTCAGGGATGATATCTGTTCCACTGCATCAAAATTAAAGTTCAGGACTGAACCCAATCTAACAGAAGGAGAACACCAAATCTCCTTTCACATTCCATCTTCTCTTCCTTCTCTCTTTCTTTGAAGCTTTTTTGTTTTGCTTTTAATTCCCCTTTTAATTCCTTCCTGTACCTTCCTCTCCTTTCATAGCCCTCCCTGAATTTCCCTTTTCTTTCTACTCTCTTTACAAATTAGGAAGCCCAGCTTGTGATGATGCCCTTGAGCTCACCCTTCTCTTCTCAATAGAGATTTCTTCTGCTCCCACTGAGATTTCCAACTGAATGGCACAAGTTTCAGAAAAGGTATCTCCTTGATGATGGCATTCTCCACATACACCTGGATATGTCATCTCTAGCTGGGTGGGGCAGCATGTCATAGTGGATAGGGGTGGGTGGGGTGAAAGCAACTCCTTGTCATCTCTGTAGGCAGAGTGAGAGCAGAGTTCAGAACTTTAGGACATTTTAATTCTCTTCCTAAAGAGCAATAAGACCCATGGAACAAATTTCTGGACACAATTTAAACTGCTCTGAAACAGCACTCATCTCTATGGGACACATTCCTTCATTTCCCCTAATCCATTGACCTAGCAGTAGTTGATATCATGTTCATTTCCTTCACAACCTCTGTGTGGTATGTGAGTAAATTACTGCACACAAATCCAAACCAAGGAGGTGTGGTCCTAAGATGGCGGAAGAATAGGACGGGGACACCACTTTCTCCCTCACAAATTCATCAAAAGAACATCTCAACGCTGAGCAAACTCCACAAAACAACTTCTGAATGCTGGCAGAGAACATCAGGCACCCAGAAAAACAGAGCACTGACTTCAAAAGCAGGTAGGGGAAAAAATATAAAAGACGAAAAAAAAGAGACAAAGGAGGTGGGGAGGGAGCTCCGTCCCGGGAAGGGAAGCCCATCCCGGGAAGGGAAGCTTAAGAAGAGAGGTTTCCAAACGCCAGGAAACACTCTCCCTGCCGAGTCTGTGACGAGCCTTAGAAACACAGAGGGCAACATAACAGGGAGGAAAAATAAATAGATAATTAAAACCAACAGATTACAAGCCCAACAGTAACTCGCCCAGCGGAAAAGCAG
>SJYX01014327.1:238671-259712 GCA_006410675.1 Oreotragus oreotragus
GTGGTATATATACACAATGGAGTATTACTCAGCCATTAAAAAGAATACATTTGAATCAGTTCTAATAAGATGGATGAAACTGGAACCAATTATACAGAGTGAAGTAAGCCAGAAAGAAAAACACCAATACAGTATACTAACACATATATATGGAATTTAGAAAGATGGTAATGAGGACCCTGTATGCAAGACAGCAAAAGAGACACAGATGTGTAGAGCGGACTTTTGGACTCTGAGGGAGAGGGAGAGGGAGAGGGAGAGGGTGGGATGATTCGGGAGAATAGCATTGAAATATGTATTCTATCATGTAAGAAACGAATCGCCAGTCTACGTTCAATACAAGATGCAGGATGCTTGGGGCTGGTGTATAGGGATGATCCGGAAGGATGATGTGGGGTGGGAGGTGGGAGGGGGGTTCATGTTTGGGAGTTGGTGTACACCCGTGGCAGATTTATGTCAATGTATGCCAAAACCAATAGAGTACTGTAAAGTAAAATAAAGCAAAATGGAAGCTCTAAAAAAAAAAAAAATTCTAATCAAGAGGTGAGAGGAAGGAACATCTGAGAGCAGGGTAGGAAGAATATGAAAGATGTCTTATCTATGAGCCAAGCAAATCCTCATTCTTAACCAGGTTGGATTTTTGGAGTGGCAAAACAAATTTCTTTATTTTTCCTAAGGAGGCACTACCAAGTCATTGGGAAAGAAAGCCTGATGTTTCAAATGTAGTTGAGTATGTGGAGGTCACGCTGGAAGGAGGAAAGAGGAGGGTTAGATCCAGAGACCCTACTCAACTGCTCACTTCTAAAGAATTCTATCCTCATTTTTTTGAGATCTTAAATTAATGGAATAGTAGATGGGATTTTACATTATCAGTGTCACTCTACTAACCAGTTCTAGATTCCTCTCTGTATTGATGGAGGAAATGAGGCGAGATACAGAATTGGTGCGATATCAATAAAGGTGTGTGCTTGGACTTCATATTTTTCGTTTCCATCCCTCTTACTTGGTTCACTTCTCCAAGATGTAAGTCTAACCTTTTCCAGCTAAATGATACTAATCTTAAGTCTTTAGAAAGACCTTGCAGAACATACCACTCTCTCTCCAGGAAAATCTCTCTCCCACAATTATCTGTCATGAGTTTATCCATCCTTCTCAGCTCAGCTCAGTTGCTGCTTCTTCTATGCTCTCTCAGATACCACACCCTCAAATCCTGGCAGAATTAATCTCTCCAACCTCTATTTTCTTGTTACTTTGTGTTGTTTTTAGGAATGTGCTCACAATGGTCTTCACTCCACAGTTAATCTATAAACTTCTTGAAATAGCGTGTTTGAATCAAAGCCATTTTGATTTCCCTCCTGATTTGTGCTGCAGGGGTACCATTTGCAGAATTCAATAGGAATGGTGCCCCCTAGAGTCGTTCAAGAAGAGGATGACCCTGAAAACAGAGAGTGGGTTAGATACAGAAAGAACGCAAATCGAAGCCGAATTTCATTGGATTTCACTCTGTCCTGGCACTTTGAAGCTGTGGTACCCAGGACATTACTTAAGCTCTCTGAGGTCCGGTTTCCTGATCTGTAAGATGTGCATTACTCCTGCTTCACAGAGTTACGTGTGCTCAGTTGCTTAGTTGTGTGCAACTCTGTGGCCCCATGGACGGTAGCCCACCATGCTCCTCTGTCCATGGAATTTTCCAGGCAAGACTACTGGGGTGGTTGCCACTTTCTACTCCAGAGGATCTTCCCAACCCAGGGATCGAACCTACATGTCTTGCATCTCCTGCATTGGAAGGTGGATTTTTTACTGCTAGTGTTACCTGGGAGATTAAATGAACTAACATATGTAAAACTCCTAACCTTATGTGTGGCATGTGTAAGTACCTAATTCTCATCATTAGCCAACACAAAATATGTTTCATTTTAAAAAATCTTATATTACCTGTGCACATGGCATATGCTGAATGTTTTTAGAATGAATGAATGAAAGAATGAGTGAATGAACAATTCATTCCACTCCCTTTATCTAGAACAGTTGATATATCCTCCCTGTCCTTTCTACCCTCCTGGGAGATGCTTACCTGTACACTCCCATTAGTACACTCTCGTTGGCAGTACAGCACCCCATAGCAGAATTCTCAACAAAGGGCCACACCCACCAGGAGGCCAATCAGTAATCACTGGGGATGCAGTTTGAAAGCCTCTGTTAAACTCCTTAGAGCAGTAGGCACCTCTGATTGAGAATCAGTGATGAAGAACATATTCTCTCCACTAACTGCACCCTCCTTTCCTTAAAGACACCACATAGGACTTCCTTGGTGGTTTAGTGGTTCAGACTCCACAGTTCAACTGCAAGGCACATGGGCTGTCCCCTGTATTGGGTTGTAATTATTTTTATTTTAGCTATTCTAATTGATTTGCAGTAATAGCTCATCAAGGTCTTGACCTGCATTTATTTACCTAATGATTAATGATGGTGAACATTGCTTAGTTTACCATTTACATATTCTCCTTGGTGAAATGTCTTTTCATGTTCTTTGCCTATTTTCTTCTTGGATTATTTTTTCTTGCTGAGTCTGGGGAATTATTTATATATTTTAAATACAATCCTTTGTCAAGTATGTGATTTGCAAACACTTTCTTCCAGTCTATAGCTTTTCTTTCATCCTATTAACAGTTTTCACAGAGCAAAATTTTAAAATTTTAATGTTAATTTATGGATATTTTTTTATTTTATGGATCATGCCTTTGTTTGATCCAAGCCCTAAGTCCATAAGTTATTTTATTGTGTTTAATTTTATTTTTAATTTTCCATTTTGCATTTAAGTCTATGATCCATTTTCAGTTAACTTTTTGTATGAGGTTTTATATTGAGGTTCATTTCCTTGTCTATGAATGTCCAATTCCTCCAGCACTGTTTGTTGAAAAGACTAACATTCTTCCAATGAATTGTTTTTGCACCTTTGTAAAGAATCTATTGGCCAAATCATGGTCTTTCAACAGGTTCAGCTAGTTAAATCCAGTTGTGGTAATACAACATTTAGCTCCCAGGTAAATGCTGTTGTAAGTGAATATTTTTTTCCTTTTCATTGGAAAAGTAGAACTGTGGAGTTAAATCTTATTTTTTTTTGCTTCTCAAGTAACACTATTAGCATTTGGGCTTCCCTTGTGGCTCAGATGGTAAAGAAACTGCCTGCAATGCGGAAGACATGGATTTGATCCCTGGGTCGGAAAAATCCTTTGTGGGAAAGGATATGGCAACCCACTCCACTTAGTACTCTTGTCGGATATGATTGAACAACTAACAAACAAGTAACTCTTAGCATTTAGCAAGTGCATATGTATGACTGATTAGTAAAATGTATTTGGATCTTTCTATGGGATAAAACATAGTTTGAAGTCCTGGGCCCCTATACATATAAATTTTTAAGAGTATGGCCCATATGTTCTTTTTCTTGGTGCAGTGTGTAATCCATGAATGTGAACCACTTGCTGTGAATACAAACCCAAATATATGCCTTCTTGATGTAGTTCTGTTCATGTGACCCTGGTAAACAGAAAGAATCATATATGTATCAAGAAGATAAAGACCTATTTAACACATCAGTTTTTTTTTTTAAATGAATCTAAAAGCAATTAACTCTTTAGATTCCCTATGGCACTCCCTACACCTAGCTGTCCTCTTGTAATGAGGCACCAGAGAACTCTAAGCTTCAGCAGCTTAGGGAAACAAAGAATTGATGGTTTCTATTTATTGTTTTGGATTTCCCTGGTGCTCAGACGGTAAAGCATCTGTCTATCAATGCGGGAGACCTGGGTTTGATCCCTGGGTCGGGAAGATTCCCAGGAGAAGGAAATGGCAACCCACTCCAGTACTCTTGCCTAGAAAATCCCATGGATGGAGNCTGTCTATCAATGCGGGAGACCTGGGTTTGATCCCTGGGTCGGGAAGATTCCCAGGAGAAGGAAATGGCAACCCACTCCAGTACTCTTGCCTAGAAAATCCCATGGATGGAGGAGCCTGGTGCAGGCTACTATCCATGGGATCGCAAAGAGTCGGACAAGTGAGCAATTTCACTTATTTACTGTTTTGAGTTCTGACTCTTTATCTCAACAGCTTAGTTTTACTGAGAACTGCTCCTGTTTAGTTCCAGTACCTAAGGCTACAGAGGAGGTCTAGAATAATTTGCATGACTGCAGAAGGCAATTTTAACCATTTTCTTAGAAATCCCACAAGTCAGAAGGATTTGTACTGTCATGCTATTTTAGGTCCCTACAAATATCACAACATAGCAAGACAAATTGTTGCAGTGTCAAGAATTAACTTTGTTTTCTGATTAAGGAGAATTTATTTTCAGTCATTGGATTGCATAATGGAAGAAGATCAGAAATGTAGCCTTAATACAGTTTAAAAATCTTGCATTACTCTCTTAACATGCAGACATGTGAAAAACGAAATCTTTTGAGATTTAAAAGAGATTCACTTATTTTGCATTTTTATAACTTTTCATAACATTAAGACTAAGTTGTCAATCAAAATTAATAGAATAAAATAAAATTTCCTGTATCATTATTAGAGCTGTTCACAAGGTAACAGTGAATCTGCACAATTTGTAATCAAAGTTTATGACATCAGGACGGTAGAGGCCTTGGGAATGGCCATGGAAGCTGGAGGCTGTGTGATGTGGTCTCTGACAGAGCAACAATGAATGTCCCTGCATAGGTCTGGCATCAAGGGATGAGGTTCCGTGGATGGCTGCCCCTCAGTACTCACAGCAGTTGGATGGGGAGAATGTCAGTAGGGTCAGTAGGGACCATGATGTATGGTTACCTCTTCTCTCCCATTTTCCTGAAAGAACAAAAGCTGAAGATCCTGGTTATAATACAAGGAAGGGTGGGTGGCAAAGGGAGGAAGCAGTACAAACACATTGATATCAGGCATCCCATTGATCTTGAAAAGGCAGGCTGAGGAACAGATTTGACTTGATGAAAAAAAAAAAAGATCTTTTTTTGTACCTTGACTTCTATGGGAACATTCATTCATTCCATTTATGCAGTGTTTTATGATGACCCACTTTAGTTGTGGGCTTCCCTATGGCTCAGGCAATAAAGAATCTGCCTGCAATGCAGAAGACCCAGGTTCAACCCCTGGGGTGGGAACATCCCCTGGAGAAGGGAATGGCAACCCACTCAAGTATTCCTGCCTGGAGAATTCCATGGACAGAGGAGCCTGGTGGACTACAGTCCTTGGGATCAAAAAAAGTTGGACACAACTGAGCAACTGACACTTTCACACTTAAAATAACATCTAAATGTTTCCAGTCCCTGTCTTTCCTCCCATTCAGAAAAGAGAATCTTGTGTGTGCTGGCATCTTCTTACTCTCTTGATCTCTGTTTGATCCCAGAGCAGTTCCTATGCTTGAACTGCCAGAGTAGAATCAGAAATGGGTGAGAAAAAGTGAGGAGAGGGGGGAAATGAAGGAAGGTAGCTAAATTGAGCTTCATCACATCAGTAAAAAGTGGGAAAGAGGGGAAGGGGAGAAAATGGATTGGGTAGAAAGGGGTGGGGAGTGTCTTGACAGGTGAATCAGCCTGAGGGCCAGGTGGTGGGAAAGAAATCAGTAGAGGACAGAAAGGTAAAGATCAGGGTGCTTCAGTCATGAAATAAGACCTCCCCTTAATATTTAAAATTTATTTACCCAATATAAAGAATTGGAATTGCTCTTTGGCAGTAGGTGGGAGAATGAAGTCTCATTTGGACCTGATGCTAATACTTACAGAAGCAAGGCGATGAGAATCCAGGACTCATAAGGGTTACCCCACAGCATAGACTCCAACAGATCCAGACCCTGCTGAGGGGACTTTCACTTAAGAGGAGGGAAGTGTCCAACTTTAGAACTGGGCAGGCAGAGGAGCAGATTCCAGTAGATCAGACAAGACATGGGCAAAGTCCAGAATCCAAAGGGAGTTGGTAAGGATGGTGCAAATGGGAATGTGATCAACCAGAGCTACAGCAGAAGTTGAGCGCTGTCTCCATTTCTCTACTGCCTACAGGGGTGGGAGGCTCTCATGCTTTGGAAGGAGGTCAGATGAAGTCAAGGAAGTCCTGAGCTGAATTACTGCTGGAGTCACTATAAGATTCTAAAAGGGAAAATATTTAGTAAATGTTTTTATACTTATTTTCCTCACTTGACCATGCCTCACTGTTAATTGGTGGGTATTTATTTAGAATATAAACAAACATTGATTTTTATGATTGCTGTCACATACCATTCTAAGTATTGGAATTCAAATTAAACTCATTTAAATTCTATGCATATTTCCATAATGCCTATTGTTTATATTCTTACTTCACTCAGTATGACACTCTCTAGGTCCATCCATGTTGCTGCAAATGGCATTATTGTGTTCTTTTTTATGGCTGAGCAATATTCCACTGTATATATGTACATCTTCTTTATCCATTCCTCTGCTGAGGGACCCTTAAGTTGCTTCCATGTCTTGGCTATTATAAATAGTGCTGCAATGAACATTGTGGGGCATGTATCTTTTCAAATTATGATTTTCTTTGGATATATGCCCAGGAGTAGGATTGTTGGATTATATGATAGTTCTATATTTAGGGATTTGTTTTTTAATTTGTTTGTTTTTTGCCAGGCCACCTAGCTTGTGGTATCCTACATACCCACCAGGGATCAACCTGAGCCCCCACCAGCAAAAGTGCAGCGTTCTAACCACTGGACTGCCAGAGAATTCTCTATATTTAGTTTTTTAAGGAACCTCCATACTGTTCTTCATAGTGGCAGCACCATCTACATTCTCACCAACAGTGTTGGAGAGTTCCCTTTTCTCCACACTCTGTCCAGCATTTATTGTTGGCAGATTTTTTGATGATGGCCATTCTGACCAGTGTGGGGTGATATCTCACTATAGTTTTGATTTGCATTTCTCTAATAATTAGTGCTGTTGAGCATTTTTTTCATATGCTTTTTGACTATCTGTGTGTCTTCTTTGGAGAAAAGTCTATTTAGATATTCTGCCCATTTTTTGATTGGGTTGTTTGGTTTTTTGATATCGAGCTGCATGAGCTGTTTGTATATTTTGGAGACTAATCCCTTGTTGGTTGCTTTGTTTGCAAATATTTTCTGCCATTCTGAGGGTTGCCTTTTGGTTTTGTTTATGGTTTCCTTTGCTATGCAAAAACTTTTAATTAGGTCTCATTTATTTATTTTTACTTTTATTTTTATTACTCTCGGAGGTTAATCAAGAACTATCTCTGTTTGCAGTTGTCGTGTCTTTCTAGTCTCCTTTTATATGAAACAGTTCTGCCTTCTTGTGTCTTCATGACCCTGATATTTTGAAGACTATAAGCCAGTTGTTGCATGAAGTATTCCTCATAGTACATAGTCTTCTTAATATTAAAAAAGATACACATAGAGAATATTCTTGTTCAAGGAACCTGCAAAATTACTCCACATTGCTTAATTTTACAGATGAGAAATCTAGTCTGTAAGCTAATTTAAAATTAATTTTATGAGTACTCCAGACATTACAATTTCATTAGGCAGTTGACACATATAAAAGGTTTTATGGGGGTTGCAGTACATTCAGATGGTCACATGGAGGCATCAGGAGGCTGAAGACTCATGAGACTTGGAGAGAGAGAACACAGAGCACCAGGTCCCCCGTGAACAGGACCCCTCAGGGGAAGGGACCACTTTGTTACATTTTCTGAAGATGGCCATGTGTCTTTCTAGGACTCGGCCACTCCCTTACCAAGTGAGGAGTCCAAGTCCCTTCCTCCTCTAATCTGGCCAAACTTGTGACTGTTTTCATAAATAGAATGCAGTGGTGGTGACACTGAGTGGCTTCCAAGTCTAGGTTAGAAAAGCCCCTGCAACCTTTGCCTGGTTCCCCTTAGCCACCATACTTTGAAGAAGCCTGAGCAGCCCATGAAAAGGCTCAAAATACTGGGCTCACAGGTCTGGTTGAGCTGCTTGGAAACAGCCAGTGCCAGTTTTCCAGCCACATGAGTGAGAAATCTTGAAGACAGGTCCTCCATCCTCCAATCAAACAGCCCCAGCTAATACCTTGGAAAAGAGACTAGCTCTTCCCATGAGAACCTGCCCAAGTTGTAGATTTGTATGAAAAAAAGGAAATATCTTAACTGTCTTCAGCATCTAAGTTGTATGTGTGGTTTGTTACATCTACAGAAATGTAGATAACCAGAACGCTGTCTAACTTCCAGGTTCTGTGAGCAGGAGGCAAGAAACCAAGAGCAAGGTGCTTAGAGTCCTTCAGACACAAAACCAAGAACAGGGTCCCAGTTCAAGCATACTGCAACTGCAGGTACCCAACCAGAAGAAGTTAAACAGAGGGCTCTTTCCATCTACTGGACCTCATGAGCAAGGCTCAGTAGTCACTCCTGAAAGACTGCAGCTGAGAAACCCCGAGGGTCATCTCCGGTTCCCTGCGTAGCTCCAAGAAGCTTTGCTGGATTAACCTTCACCTTCCTGCACTCCACCCCTGGCCTTCACACTAAACACCATATCCCATCTTTGTCCTGCTTCTCCAGTGTATAGTGAGTCTCTTCCATACACTCTCTGCCTCACCCTCAGTGCTCAACTCCAGGTTTTTGAAACTGGGACACCTGAAACTGTGAATGGTAAGCAGGTGCCTCTACAGTATTGACCCAAAGTGTGCAAAGGCAATCAGAGCCATCGTGCCTAAGACCAACCCACCTCCATAATAGCCACTGCACCAACTACTCAAGTCCTGAGACTGTCTCAGGAAGACAAAAGCTAATCTATGGCAATCACTTCCCAAACGCGGGGTTCTCCCACAGGTTGATAGCGAGCCCCTTGACAGTCATAGAAAGAGCTTTCAATCTTTCCTCAAATTTATTAGCCACTCATTTTCCTTTTCTCAAGTACATCTAGGGAGTAGTTGAAAGGCTTAACTGTAATTGATAAACTCTAATTAGGGACTTATGGTTTCTCTAGAGTTTAGGACCAATAGCTACAGACTCTTATTAGAAAATGTAATTAATGTATTCCCATTACATTTTCACTTACCAGTGGAGAAACCAGAACAGTGGGGGAAAGATTTTCACAAGAATGAAAAAAAGTTATGTAAATTACCAGTTTTAAGTCTCATTACAGAAGGAAAACACTCTTTTAACACAAGCTAGTTCAGCTAAATGAATAAAAATGCTTCTCCACACTTTTTTTAAATTCCCATTTTTCTTCCTTGTTTTAAAATAAATTAAGGCTGAAAAAGATATTCCAGTTTCCAGTGAAATCAGTTCCTCATGGATTGGGAAAAATGTAATCATGGTCATACAGGGCAACTGAAACAAAGATTCCCATGGCTAAGACACAAGGTTAACATCTGATGATTCAAGAGAAGGATAATATTTCACAGTTCTTTCCATGCTATGAGAGAAGACATTAAAGTTACTCTACTAAGACATATCCCCACCAATCTACCAAAATGACAAAAATTCCACAAATAAAGATTCACTGCTGCTGCTGCTAAGTGGCTTCAGTCATATCCGTCTCTGTGCAACCCCATAGACAACAGCCCACCAGGCTCCTCCATCCCTGGGATTCTCCAGGCAAGAACACTGGAGTGGGTTGCCATTTACTTCTCCAATGCAGGAAAGTGAAAAGTGAAAATGAAGTTGCTCGGTCATGTCCAACTCTTAGTGACCCCATGGACTGCAGCCTACCAGGCTCCTCCGTCCATGGAATTTTCCAGGCAAGAGCACTGGAGTGGGTTGCCATTGCCTTCTCCAAAAGATTCACTACTTTTTACTAAATCTTTTTGCATTTGGAATCAACCTGTTAAAATACTATTATTCCTGAAAAGAGTACTATATCAGTTATGACCAGTTATTGAGGTTTTATCTTGAACATTTTGCAATAAAGAACTGCTGCCTTAAAATGAGAAAACAAATGTCCTGAGTGAATGAGGGTACAGAACACATGCTTTGGATGTGAAAAAGAATTTCACAGTGTTTCAGGAAAGCCGGTCTTCGTGGGATGCTGAAAGTTGAAGTTGAAGAACTAGTCTTCTCATCTTCCAGGGTTGGCCTTCATCTTTGTTAGCAGACTCAGAGTAAACCATATCCTAACTGTGTGTTGTGTGTGTTAGTTGCTAGACGTGTCCAACTTCATGGACTGTAGCCTGCCAGGCTCCTCTGTCCATGGAATTCTCCAGGCAAGAATACTGGAGCGGGTTGTCATGCCC
This sequence comes from Oreotragus oreotragus, assembly GCA_006410675.1. NCBI lineage: Eukaryota > Metazoa > Chordata > Mammalia > Artiodactyla > Bovidae > Oreotragus > Oreotragus oreotragus. The sequence goes on from SJYX01014327.1 coordinate 248,916, forward strand.
TTCTCCAGGGAATCTTCCTCCCAATCCAGGGATTGAACCCTGGTCTCCCACATTGCAGGCAGATTCTTTGTCATCTGAGCCACCAGGGAAATCCGAGATTCTAATTACATTTTAAAATGACAGAATTAAGCATAATGAAAGTTTACTCATGCTGTGTTTTTCCTCTTCAGCTGAAAGTCTTCTGGACTTTTTCCCCTTGGAAATGCTTAGTCTCTTCTCAAGATGTAGCTCCTTTGGGAAACTTTCCAGGAATCTCCAACACCTACAGCAAATAATTACCCTGTCTTATTTATTCTTACAGAATTTTGTATATACCTCCATTATAAATGTATAGCCCCTGTTAGAACATGAGCTCCAAATTTTTTGACCACACCCTGCAGCATCAAGGATCTTAGTTCCTCTGCCAGGAACATAGCCACTAAACAACTAAGGATCAAACTCCCATCCCACACAGTGGAACAGTGTGGAAGGTCAGAGCCTTAACCACTGGATGGCCAGGGAAGTCCCAACTCCTAATACTTTGATGGTGTCTACAGGTGAAGAATATGCCTGCCAATGCAGGAGAGATGTGGGTTCAATCCCTGGGTTGGGAAGATCCCCTGGAGGATGGCATGGCAACCCACTCAAGTATTCTTGCCTGGAGAATCCCACAGACAGAGAAGCCTGGCAGACTACAGTCCATAGAGTTGCAAAAAGTCAGATACAACTGAAGCAGCTTAACATGCACACAGGCAGACAGAAGAGAGTCTAAAGGTTAAGAGATGTGAGAAGCATTGTGGCACCTGTAATTTCTGTGCTATAGAATTCTTTTCCAATTCAAATGCAACCCATATGTTATTTTTCCTTCAGGAACATTCAGAATAGAGACAAAGAGCATCAGCAATATGCAAATCAAGAAACTATTCCCAGTTAATGAGTATATATTGGCAGGCATTTTACTAAGCTTACTTAACAAAGCAAATCTCCTAAGAAATAAACTTGATGAGACCCTATCATATAACAGCTGAACCTGTACATTTGCAAATCAGAAAAACAGAACTCTGAAATTAGCAACAAGTGCCTTGATACAAGGGAAACAGCCATTTAAGGCCAGGCCAATAACAGCACTCAGTAGAATCCGAACAAGCAGAAAAGGGTGCAGAGTCAGAAAGAAACAATTCACTAATTTTCTATAAGGATAGATTGGAAGTTAATCCTTAAATAGCATGATATAGCATTTTTATTTATTCTCTATCAATCTATCATTTAGACACTGAGCAACTGAACAGTAAACTATTGTTCTTGTTCATCAGTGTGAGTTCAGGCATTCTCAATCCTTTGATGAAATTTTCAAAAATTGGAAATAATATCTCAAGTATTATCGTAGAGAGTTATCTCAGTTGATTCTACTGATTCAAAAATTGCAAAGATAATTTGTAAAGGTAACCTTGGTATTCAGAATGAATCCAACAGATAAGCTTTTTTCCTTATAGAATTTTCCCCTAAGAGGTACATTTCTGTCTGATACAGCCTCTGAGCATACATTCTCTCTGATTTTATATTCCTAAGTACTAGAAAGTGAAGAGGAACTAAAAAGCCTCTTGATGAAAGTGAAAGAGGAAAGTGAAAAAGTTGGCTCAAAGCTCAACATTCAGAAAACGAAGATCATGGCATCTGGTCCCATCACTTCATGGGAAATAGATGAGGAAACAGTGTCAGACTTTATTTTTGGGGGCTCCAAAATCACTGCACATGGTGACTGCAGCCATGAAATTAAAAGATGCTTACTCCTTGGAAGAAAAGTTATGACCAAACTAGATAGCATATTCAAAAGCAGAGATATTACTTTGCCGACTAAGGTCCGTCTAGTCAAGGCTATGGTTTTTCCTGTGGTCATGTATGGATGTGAGAGTTGGACTGTGAGGAAAGCTGAGCGCCGAAGAATCGATGCTTTTGAACTGTGGTGTTGGAGAAGACTCTTGAGAGTCCCTTGGACTGCGAGGAGATCCAGCCAGTCCATTCTGAAGGAGATCAACCCTGGGATTTCTTTGGAAGGAATGATGCTAAGGCTGAAACTCCAATACTTTGGCCACCTCACACAAAAAGTAGACTCATTGGAAAAGACTCTGATGCTGGGAGGGATTGGGGGCAAGAGGAGAAGGGGATGACAGAGGATGAGATGGCTGGATGGCATCACGGACTTGATGGACGTGAGTCTGAGTGAACTCCGGGAGTTGGTGATGGACAGGGAGGCCTGGCGTGCTGCGATCCATGGGGTCACAAAGAGTCAGACACGACTGAGCGACTGAACTGAACTGAACTGAACTGAACTGAAGTACTATAGTGACTAACCTATGTGGGCACTCAATAAGCATCTGTTTATGAGTGAATCAAAATGGTGCCATAGTTCCTTTCAGCTAAACACCAAAGACGAAGCAGTTGAGTGTTTTACTGATGGGTACATAGTCTATCTTGCTGTTGATGATAAATATCATACAATAAACCTATTGGTACAACAGTGACTTTCATTAAATCAAACTGTGTGTGTATGTATCTTGATTCTTTACCAGCTGAGCCACAAGGGAAGCTCAAGAATACTGGGATAGGGTAGCCTATCCCTTCTCTAGTGGATCTTCCAGACCCAAGAACTGAACCAGGGTTTCCTGAATTGCAGGTGGATTCTTTACCAACTGAGCTATCAGGGAAGCCCTTATATTAAACAGCTCATGTAAATACTGTCTTTTTTTTTTTAATAGTAAAGTCTCTATAATTTTTTTAAAAGTGTGTTTTTGCAGAGAAGATGGATCTAAATGGGCAATGAAAACTCTGAGATAATACTTTCTCACTTCTGGTTTAGTTTGGAATCCAGAAAATAGTGGTAATGAAGATCAAAGAGATAGGGTTTCATGCAAAAGAGCATTCTTATCCAAAGGTGCATCAGCTCAAGTTTGTACATGCTATTTATGAAACTTTTGATTCTTCATCTCTAAACCAAAGTGGGCCCAAAAAAGCTTTTCTGAATCAAATTCAAGTTGATTTGGGTCAGTATCTCAAAACTAGAATCCGAATGAGGATTCTTCATGTCAAATTTTAGCTAGGCTTTCTTAAAGCCATAAAGTACCCTCTTTACTCATGTGTTCCTGCAAAACTAGAAAAGTAGATATTTCCTTTTCTGATAAAGACATATGCCAAAGTCATAACTGCTACTTAAAATGGGGAAGAAGGTAGGAAAAAATTAGTCTCATTAACACTTGGCAGAAATGCATCACTACACATATTTTTAATTAAAGTTTCTGAAACTAGACTCAATGTCAACACAATCAGTAGTTGTCACCATTTGTATTGAGACATCAAGGTAAAATTGTAACTCTGGGATCAAGGAAGAGTAATGAGTAGTGACAGTAAAGTCTTTTATTAATTTGTAGGTTGAGTTACGCACAGAAAACTCTTCTCAGATTAGAGTCAAGAAGTACTGCACGCAAACGCGATCAACTTGAAGGACTGAAATGGTAAATAGTTCAACTCTCATTAGTTTGATTAAAACAGCATCTTTTATTCCTTAGAAAATATCCAGTCTTTGAGAGACCACATTTCTTGTTCTCAGGCAATGCTTTTGTACGGTGGCTCTAAGTAATAAACTGGTTCTTAAGTTGGAACCAGAAGCATGCTAGCTTGTGGGAAGTCTAACCTAGTTCAAACCAAGAGGCAGGAGGGCTCAGAAATCACCTGATGGCTGTAAATAGAACCCCTATCTATTGTCATACAGTCTGATCAGTAGAGAGAAAGGGTTGGCCAATTTCCCTATTTTACATTACTGGGCTAATTCAACCCTTTTATTACATGGAATGGAGACATTGAGGTAATAAATAAATAAATAAGACAGATCATATGGATACACAAGAACCAACCCTTGCAGGTCTCGGGATCTGAGGTAATTCTGTTAACCATGTTGTTGTTATTCAGTGATTAAGTCATGTCTGACTCTTTGCGACCCCATGAACTGCAGCACACTAGGCTTCCCTGCCCTTCACTATCTCTCGGAGTTTGCCCAAACTCACGTCCATTGAGTCAGTGACACCATCCAACCATCTCATCTTCTGCCACCCCCTTCTCTTTCTGTCTTCAGTCTTTCCCAGAATCAGGGTCTGTTCCAATGAGTTGGCCCTTCACAACAGGTCACTAAAGGATTGGAGCTTCAGCTTCAGCATCAGCCCTTCCAATGAATATTCAGGGTTGATTTCCTTTCAGAATGACTTGTTTGATCTCCTTGCTGTCCAAGGGACACTCAAGAGTCTTCTCCAGCACCTCTGTTCAAAAGCATCAATTCTTTGGCACTCAGCCTTTTTTATGGTCCAAATCTCATACCCATACATGACTACTGGAAAAACCATAGCTTTGACTAGATAGACCTTTGTTGGCAAAGTGATGTCTCTGCTTTTTAATACACTGTATAGGTTTGTCACAGCTATACTTCCAAGGAGCAAGCGTCTTTTAATTTCATGCCTGCAGTCACCACCCACATTGATTTTGAAGCCCAAGAAAATGAAATCTGACACTGTTTCTACATTTCCCCCATCTATTTACCATGAAGTGATAGGACCAGAAGTCATAATTTTTGTTTTATGAATGTTGAGTTTTAAATCAGCTTTGGCACTCTCCTGTTTCACCTTCACCAAGAAGCTCTTTAGTGTCTCTTCACTTTCTGCCATTAAAATGGTATCATCTGCATATCTGAGGTTGTTATTTCTCCTGGCAATCTTGATTCCAGCTTGTGCTTCATCCAGCCTGGCATTTCTCATGATGTACTCTGCATATACATTAAATAAGCAGGGTGACAATATACAGTCTTGACATACTCCTTTCCCAATTTTGAACCAGTCAGTTTTTCCATGTTCAGTTCTAACTGATGCTTCTTGTCTTGCATACAGGTTTCCCGGGAGGCAGATAATGTGGTCTGGTATTCCCATCTCATTAACAATATTTCACAGTTTGTTGTGATCCACACAGTCAAAGGCTTTAGCATAGTAAATAAAGAAGAAGTCAATTTTTAAAAATTTCCTTGCTTTTTCTATGATCCAGCATATGTTGGCAATTTGATCTCTGGTTCCTCTGCCTGCTCTAAATCCAGCTTGTACATCTGGAAGCTCTTGGTTCACGTACCGCTGAAGCCTAGCTTGAAGGATTTCAAGTTAACCTTGTACTCCTTGCCCTCACTCTTGGCTGGTGAAACCAGCCTCTCACAAGCTCTTGCTTTACTGGGGCAATCTGTTTTACCATTCTATGTCCTTATTTTTAGATGAGGAGACTACTTCCTTACATAGGACTATTGCGAAGATTAATGCACAAACCACTAAAAAGTACTTAGAGCAAGTGTACATTTTAAAAACTCATTCTGAGGCTTCTCTTTATTTCAACCTTCCAAACTTCCTGCCCCAATCTCATTCTCAGCTGATGACCTGCTTTATATTTCTGCAAATCCAAAACAATGAGAAGAGAATATCCATAAACTCCCACCACCACCTCACCTTGCTAACAAGCATCTGTGCCAAGCTATTCTGCTTCCCATCCTAGTATCACAGAGCAGGTCTGTCTGTGCACCCCTCTGCTCATGCATCAAGCCCCCTCCCTCTTTTCTACACAAGGTCACCACACCTGCAATGTTCCTCTCTCTTCCCTGTATTATCATTTTCTCCTCTCTAGTGCATCATGCCCACCAGCATACAAACAAACCGTAATTTACCCTACCTTGAAAAAATAAAATCAAAGACCTTCTCTTGACTCTCACATCATCCTCTGGCTACCACTCCCTCTATCTTTTTTTCCTTTAGGGCAGAACTTGCAGAAAGAATTGTTTATTCTTTTCCCAATTCCTCTTGTCATATATTGTTTTGAAACCACTCCCACTGAGCTTTCATTCCCCCATGGCTCCACCAAAACCGCTGCTCCTGAAGCCATTAACAATTCCCGCACCTCCAAACCCAGCTGCCTCCCTTGGCCATCTGCAGCATCTGCCCCTTCTCCTCCTTCACTCTGCCTTCCCACTCCTTGTTTCCCCCCATCTCCCTGGGTCTCAAGCTCAATTTCATATCCTGGTGTTTCTTCACCTCCCAGATCTCTAAATAGTGATGAGATCCAGGGGCAGTTATTAAACCTTTTTTCTTCTCTACCTACTTTTCCCTAGATAGTCTTCTTCTGTGTCATATGCTGGCATTCTCAAATACATACCTTAAGGACAGTTATAGCCACATTTATGCCTGCATTGCAGGAGACCTGGGTTCAATCTCTGGGTTAGGAAAATCCCCTGGAGAAGGGAATGGCTACACACTCCAGTATCCTTGCCTGGAGAATCCCATGGACAGAGGAGCCTGGTGGGCTACAGTCCGTGGGTTGCAAAGAGTCGGACAAAACTGAGCATCTTTCACGTTCACTGTCACTTTATGCTTAGTAAGCACCACACACCTATACCCGACTGAACATCTGATCNCCTGGAGAAGGGAATGGCTACACACTCCAGTATCCTTGCCTGGAGAATCCCATGGACAGAGGAGCCTGGTGGGCTACAGTCCGTGGGTTGCAAAGAGTCGGACAAAACTGAGCATCTTTCACGTTCACTGTCACTTTATGCTTAGTAAGCACCACACACCTATACCCGACTGAACATCTGATCATCCCCCCACCCACGAGGGAAACCTGCTTCCCCACGGTTTTCCTTGTCACAGGAAAAGGCAATTTTATCCTTCCAGTTTTCCTGTCAGTCTTGATTCCCCTCTTCCCTTGAACTCCACATGTAAAATGGTCAGCAAATCCTGTTAGATCCATCTTTAAAATATGCCCAAAGCTTACCACCTGCTTCTCACACTCTCCATGACTCCGACCTCCATCCCAGCCTCCATTGCCTGCCCCCTGGGGTGTTACAGTAGCTTCCCAGCCACCTGGGCTCCAGTAGTCTGCTCTCGGCATGTCAGCCAGAGGGAGCTTTTAATAAAAGAAATCAGAATATGTCATTCTTCTGCCTCCCACATCCAGGGACTCTCATGTGACTTGACGGTAAAGGCTGAAGCCACTACAGTGACCTCTAAATAATGCCCAGCACAAACCAGCCCTTCCCTCCACTCATCAGCCCCTGTCCTTGTCTCCTCTGTCCTGCTTATTCTGCAGCCCAGCCTTTCTGGTTGCTCGGGGCCTTGGCCCTGGCTGTTCCCTGGGCCTAGACTGCTTTTCCATGTGACTCATTACCCGGCCTCCCCTTGGAGGCTAATTCAAATATCACCTTCTCCAAGGGGTCCTCCTGACCACTGCTTTCAAAATTCAACTCTCAAACTTCCCTGGTGATCCAGCGGTTAAGAATCCATCTTCCAATTCAGGGGACAGAGTTTTGGATTCCTGGTAGGGGAGGATCCCACATGCCACAGGGCAACTACGCCCATACGCCACGGCTGCTGAAGCTCCTATGCCTAGAGCCTGTGCTCCACAACAAGAGAAGCCACCACAAGGAGAAGGGCACACGCCGCAAAGGGAAAGCCCACACACAGCAACGAAGACCCCGTGTGGTCAAAAACAAACTACCAGTTAAAACAGTCATTCTATCATCCTATCCACCCCCTTTCCCGCTTTATTAGCTTTCACGGCATTCATCACCACTTAGTATACTTCTTATCTCACTCGTTTGAAAAATTGCATCCATGTGAGAACGGAAGTTTCATGAGAGCAGGGTTTTGTTATGTTTTGTTTCTGCATTTTCAGCATGTGGAAAAATGCTTGGAACAAAGTAGGCCCTTAAGAAATATTCAAATAGTGACTGGCGCCTGGTAAGTGTTTCATAAACATCAGCAATAATTGCCATCTCCTCTCAACTGACCAATTCTACTTCTCTGAGCAGAGGGCAGTTCATGGGGAAATTTCAGTTTCAAGAGAACGTGCCATAAAGAGGAACAAAACTGAGTCATTTGTAGAGATGTGGATGGACATGCTGCTGCTGCTAAGTCACTTCAGTCGTGTCCAACTCTGTGCGACCCCATAGATGGCAGCCCACCAGGCTCCCATGTCCCTGGAATTCTCCAGGCAAGAGTAATGGAGTGGGTTGCCATTTCCTTCTCCAATGTATGAGGGTGAAAAGTGAAAGTGAAGTCGCTCAGTCATGTCTGACCCTCAGCGACCCCATGGACTGCAGCCTTTCAGGCTCCTCCATCCAGGGGTTTTCCAGGCAAGAGTACTGGAGTGGGGTGCCATTGCCTTCTCCGGTGGATGGACATAGAGGCTGTTATACAGACTGAAGCCAGTCAGAAAGAGAAAAATAAAGGTTGTATGTTAAAGCACATATGTGGAGTCTAGAAAAATGGTACAGATGAACTTCTTTCCAGGACAGAAATAGAGACACAGCAGTAGAGAGCAGATATGTGGACACAGGAAGGAAAGGGGAGAGTGCGGCGAACTGAGAGAGTATCATTGACAATATAAACTAAGTGTGTAAAATAGATAGCTAGTGGGGAGCTGCAGCATGGCACAAGGAGCTCAGCTCAGTGATCTGTGATGATCTAGAGGGATGGAATGTGGGGGTTGGAGGGGAGGCTCAAGGTGGGGGATGTATATATACTTATAGCTGATTCAATTTTTGTACAGCAGAAACTAACAAAATATTGTAAAACAATTATACTCCAGTTAAAAAGCACACATGAGAGAGAACAAGAGCTAAGCAAACTCCCAGGGTGTCTGTTTGCTCTGCAAAAACAGCAGTCTGCTCATACTGCAGCCAGGGCATTCCACCCTGGCCTTCCACCTGAATTCCACCCTGAGAAGCTGGTGAACTGTGCACGCTGCTGGCCCCCTCTGCCCTCTCCCCCATTTGTCACACCTGGGGAGAGAAGGGAAGGATCAAGGGCTACTGTAACAGAAAAGATCAGAACAACAATGAATGGAAACCAAAGCATCTAGAAGAATCAGTAGGCTGTTAATGGCAGTTCTCTCTGGAAGGGTTTTTTTTTTTTTTTTAATATTCTGTGAAAAACAAATAGAAGAAAAAGGTTTGAAAACTTTGTTTTATAAAAATGAGAAAGAAAAGTTACATTCAGAACTTCTTCTGCCAGTAGCATATCTCCAGAAAGTCCAAAATAGCAAGTGCCCTGAGACTGGAACCTGCTGCCCTGGGGGCGCCTGCGTCCTGAGAGAGGGCTGGAAATGCATCCATTCCAGCCTCTGCGGGCCGGAGGTTCACCCTACTTGTTTCACTTGCTGTGATGCTGTGAGTACCAAGCAATATTCTGATAATTTAGTGTCCCAGGAAAATTGCCTACAGGGAGAGGCACGCGAGCATTCATCTTGCTGAGAGTTACGTTTTCTTCATTAAAAATTAATATATTAGCTTTCTGGATTCGGCTTTTAAGGTGATGAAATTTTTTTTCTGCAGATCCTAGCTGAGAACAAGCTCAAAGCCATTTTATTCAGAAATCCTATTTCCTTCTGGCTAACATGTTTGCCCTTGTATGTCCCTGGCTGAATGTGAGCCCTGTATCTTACCTGGTAGTAAAAAGTGGCCCTAAATTTCAGGTAACAGCTGCAACCAATGACCGGGCCCCTGGCGAAAGATCAAATATTTTGTTGATACTATGGTGAGCAAGAGAAGGGAGACTCCACTGAAAGAAGCAAATATGTTTATGATGACAGAGAAGTAACTAAACCTCACTTTGGTGGATGGCTGCATGTTAAAAATTTATATCATGCCTGTAGCTAAAAATTGTAATCTCCTTCTTGGTGAGTGAATGATACAATTTATGCTTATAAATATATCTATAATTGTATTTGCATAAAAATCTCCTGGGGAGCTCATTTTAACTGGAATCCTAGAACCCACTCTCATACTCTGCTTTTGGTCAGCACAAGAGAGTGGACCTTGTTTGGCAACTCAGTTCTGCGCCTTGAAATCCAGCAAGGCTCAGCCCCCTCTCCCTGTTCTGTTTCCTCAATCTGTTTCTGCTCCTTTTGTCTTCTGCATGAATGCCTGCTCAGTCACTCAGTCGTGTCCAACTCTTTGCGACCCTATGAACTATAGTCCACCAGGCTCCTCTGTCCATGGGATTCTCCAGGCAAGACCACTGGAGTGGTTTCTCCTGCCCTTCTCCAGGGGATCTTTCTGATCCAGGGATCAAACCCAGCTCTCATGTGTCTCCTGCAATGCAGGTGGGTTCTTTACCCACTGAGCCACCTGGGAAGCCCCCTGCCTCTCTGATCTGTTTGTCCTGTAGCTCCTCCCCTACCCCTCAGGTCTGGCGTCTGTCAAGCCTCCTTCAGACCTCAGCTCAGCTTCTAACTTTGGTCCATTCTTTCTCCTCAAATCTGTGGTTTACGATCATCCCAACCCTGATTTTAGGCCCATGATGGAATGAGAATAGAGGCTGGGAGCCATTGCCACAGGAAAAGTATGTATTCAAGTTTAGAGTCCAGGAGAGAAATAAAGGACTCTGCATTTTAAAATAACTCCAGGAGATTCTGATATACTGTGTGTATTGTGGGAGGTCTTTGGATCATATTTTGAGAAACACTTTAAAAGGCAATATACATTTTTCAAATTACAGATCTTAATCCACTGGATCATGAAAAAAGCAAGAGAGTTCCAGAAAAACATCTCTTTCTGCTTTATTGACTATGCCAAAGCCTTTGACTGTGTGGATCACAATAAACTGTGGAAAATTCTGAAAGAGATGGGAATACCAGACCACCTGACCTGCCTCTTGAGAAACCTATATGCAGGTCAGGAAGCAACAGTTCGAACTGGACATGGAACAACAGACTGGTTCCAAATAGGAAAAGGAGTACGTCAAGGCT
>SJYX01014327.1:261711-304427 GCA_006410675.1 Oreotragus oreotragus
GACACGACTGAGCGACTGAACTGAACTGAACTGAATCCACTAGGGGGCCATGACATCAATTTAATGGGTCACTACCAGTATTAAAAAATAATGAATAGACTAGGACAAAACAGAATTGACCAGAGTGTTACTGAGTCCAAGTTCATACTGCTCACTGCGCAACAGGCCAATAAACCAAAAAATGAGTTGTCGGGGCAAGAAACGACTTCGTCCAGAAAGCCAGCAGACAAAGTATATGGCGGACACATTTCCCAAAGAATCGTCTTCTCCAAGTTAGAAAGTAAAGTTCCATTTATACTAAAGAGGGAGGGGTGGGGATAAAGTCCTGGTTCCCCAGAATCTGCAAGGTATGTGTTAACTTCTTTCTTCCTGCATTTATTCACAGGTGGGCATGGTTCAGGGTGTTTCCTGTGAGCTAAACAAAGGTAGCTCATTACCTGGGAGGCAGGGTTCCCAGAGATGAGCCATTACAAATAATTTAAGCTTATAGGCAACATCCCTTTAGTAATTAACTTATAATGAAATAGAAAGGCTCTTCCCTATTATGAAAGTACATCACAGAAAATAAAATACAGTTCTTATTATGTGTGTGCGCTAAGTCACTTCAGTTGTGTCCGACTCTTTTTGACCCTATCGACTGTAGCCCTCCAGGACCCTCCAAGCGCCTCCAGACTCCTCTGTCCATGGGATTCTCCAGGCAAGAATACAGGAGTGGGTTGCCGTCCCCTCCTCCAGGAGATCCTCCTAACCCAGGGATTGAACCCATGTTTCTTACATCTCCTGCATCCGCAGGTGGGTTCTCTACCCCTAGCACCACCGGGGAAGCCCATTTCTTATTAGAGGTTACAGTTAAACAAAGAAGGAAAAGCCCTGTCTTAAAGGATAGACTTAGGAATCACAAACATGAAAAAATTCTTCATCAAATGCTGATTTTGCTTTCCATACTGGAAAAGTAGGTGATTTGTCCCTATCTTTCTTTCTTTTTTTTTAAAATAGATTTGTTTATTTTATTTTTGGCTGTGCTTGGTCTTCATTGCTGCATGCGGACTTCGTCTAATTGCAGAGAACGGGGCTGCTGTCTAGCGGTGGGCAGGCTGCTGCTCACAGTGGCTTCTCTTGTTGCTGAGCACAGGCTCTGGTCCTGCGGGCCTCAGAAGCTGTGCTACATGGGCACAGTGGTTTTGCTCCTGGGCTCTAGAGTGCAGGCTTAGTGGTCGTGGTGCACAGGCTTAGTTGCTCTGCAGCACGTGGGATCTTCCCAGACAGGGGATCGATCGAACTGGTGTCCTTTACATTCAAGGTGGATTCTTAACCACTGGACTGCCAGGGATGCCCTGTCTCAGTCTTTTTAATGCTCAGACACTCTTCTGGGCCAGTGGTATCTCAAGTTCTGACAGGGTGTGGTTCACCATTGCTATGGCAATTTTGATTTTAGTTCTATCCGATTGCAATTCCTTAACAAGCATGGCCCTCCTCAGTCTCTAAGCTTAATTTGAGATTTAATTAGACAGGGTTACAGACCCCTCTTAATTTAAGCAGTATTTATTCGAAGATTATTTTATAGCATTTTCTATTTAATTTCTTAATGTGACAGTGGAGAGGAATAGCAATCTCTAAGACTGATTTTAACTGTTTATCAAATCATTCAGGAAGTATTCATAGGTGATCAAAAACTTCACATCCCAGGTGATGGTAGAGTGATGGAAAGGAGTGAGATGACTGGGCTGGCAAGCCTGGAGCCCTGTTCCCGGCTCCCGGCCGGCCTCATCTTGCCTGGGAATATGCCCGTGTGTTCCGCAGAAAGGATGGGAAGTGCTGGGGGAGCCAGGGCAACAGCAGGATAAAGAGGTTAACATGAGGGGGATCTTCATGTAGGAGCAGATGGCTGGGATTGAAGACTCCAAGAAAGGGTACCACGACATGATCTGAGAGGTCTATTTGGAACCAGCCACCCTGCAGTGATTACCAGTTAAAGATGCAGATCAGACAAGCCATACTATCGTAAAGACCAGCAAGCCCCAGGGGATACCTACACAGGAACCCAGTAAGATGCATCATAGATCTCTTAGAAAGGAAGAGACAGCACTCTGGAACCTGAGAATTTACCCAGAGAGATCAAGTCATCCAAAATAAATGCTTTATACTAGCCCTACTGGGAAACTGGACTGTGAATAATCGGATTCAGGAGATTGTTTAAACCCTAAGAGACAGAAACTTTAATTAGCATGTTAATTAGTAAATTTTTCTAGTACCTAGAGAGGGCTGAGGCTTATGGAAAATTAACTGCATTTTTTTTTGTCCATTTGAATATAGAGTCTGAGTTATTTGTAACCTTCCTATGTTGACTGAGAAAAACACACATGAAACTCCAAGGAAAGTTCTTTGCTGCACTTTTGCTTTATTGCAAACTAAGCTTAGTTGGGGAGCCAAGGGCTGGGTGGACCCAGTCTACCTAAATCCCCCAATTCCCCATCTATGAGCTCAAGTGTCACTGTCCATCCTTTAAATTATGCCCTGTGGGTATTTATCTCACCCACAGTGAATCACTCCTCAAACATCTTCTTCTTCCCTAACTCCTAGTGACTGAATCGTAAGGCATGTATGACCTTCTATAACTAGAAGTCCAGAGAATTCAGGCCTGTTTGATTCAGTGGCCCAGCCATGCTACTAAGTCTCCGGTATGTTATCGTTAATGTTGTCTTAACTCTCAGGCAAAAGTGGAAACAGTGACAGAGCTTATTTTCTTGGGCTCCAAAGTCACTGCAGACAGTGACTGCAGCCATGAAATTAAAAGACATTTGCTCCTTGGAAGCAATAATAAAACTAGACAGAGTATTAAAAAACAGATATATTACTTTGCAACAAAAGTCTTTATAGTCAAAGCTTTGGTTTTCCAGTAGTCATGTACAGATGTGAGAGGTGGATCAGAAAGAAGGTTGAGAGCTGAAGAATTGATGCTTTCAAATTGTAGTGCTGGGGACTTCTTGAGAGTCCCTTGGACAGCAAGGAGATCAAACCAGTCAATCCTAAAGGAAATCAACTCGGACTATTCACTGGAAGGACTGATGCTGAAGGTCCAAAACTTTGCACACCTCATACAAAGAGCTGATGCACTGGAAAAGACCCTTGTGCAGGGAAAGACTGAGGGCAAGAGGAGGAGGGGATGGCAGATGGTGAGATGGTGGGATGGCATCACCAAAGCAATGGACATGAGCTTGAGTCAGCTCTGGAAGGTAGTAAAGGACGGGAAAGCCTGACATGCTGCAGGTTGTGGGGTTGCAAACAGTCAGATATGACTTAGCTGCTGAACAACTCTCAGGCTGGGAGAAGATGACTGAGGCAGCAGACATAATGATGTCCTTAGGAAGCAAGACCATTTCTTCCTATGCTTCCCAGTAGCCCTCAGCAGATTTCTCTAGAATCTCATTAGCAGAATTTTGTCACCAGCCTATTCCTAGCCAAATGCTGGCAAGGGTGATGGAATTACAAGGTGACTTAGTCTATCTTCAATAAAATTAGTATTGTGGGATCAATAGCTACCTATTCCCCTTTCCCATTTTTCCTGCCCGAGTAAAGTATGATTCATTTCTCCCCAGCCCTTGAAATCTTGAGTACTTTCTTGGAGGGAGTGTCCCCTAATCTCTTCTGAAAACTTCAGGCTGGTAGTATCATACCATTCACTGTGTTGAAGCTTCCGGTGCAGAGAGGAAGAGACTTCAGGTCCTGAGGGTGGAGCAGGCTGAGAACTCCACTGAGGAGTTCTGACTCCAGCCAAGAGCTCACTCTATTTATTTCTCTTTTCCTCCGAATATCATAACTGTTTAAAAAGAAAGAAAAAGGAATCTCTCAGTGTGGGAGCTAATCTTCCACCTCACGCTCGAAGCCTGTTGTGTCAAGAGAATGAACCTCTGCCTCCTGATCTGGGTTCACCCCCTACAGCTTTCTCCTCCTAACTTCCAACTGATTTGCCACAATTAGCCGCAGGATGTGAGGTGTGCTTACCAGCTCGACCTAAGCTAGCCGGCCATGGGATCAAATCATCACACTAATTGTTAAATATTTATTGGAGTAGAAAATGGGAAGACTCAAATAATCAGGGAAGAAGCTGGATCTGTAAACAGCCAAGGCCTGCAGAGATGAGCTCAGAAGGAGGAAGAGAGGAACATGGTGCTATGTCTGAAGTCTGTGAAACTCTAAGCTCCAGGCCATGAGACTTGCCTCAGTTCTCATTGCTACTTGAACTCTAACAATGTGGAGCTGAAAAGGAAATGACTTGCACGTTATCTGTACAGAGCATAGCTTACTTTATAGCTACAGAGCTCTGCTATAGTCCTTAATGGTCAACTATTATTATAATTCACTATTATTATAATTCCAATTACACAGTTACAAAATATTGCCTCCATTAGAAAGTACACATATTAATTTAATGAACAGAAGAAAACACTCAAAAAACTTATTTTTTTTGCAGCTAATAATGTAAAACTTGTACTTTACTGAAAAATTATAAAATGCAAAAACATGGCAAGAATAAAATAGCCATAATTCCAGTGCCATCACTGGTTATAATCTGCTTTGTCTTACTCAAATAATTTTTCTTTGCATATACCCCCACACACACACACACACACACATGCATGTGTGTGTGTGCTTATATTCATTGAGAATATAATACATTTTATTGTTCAGTCACTCAATAGTGTCCAGTTCTTTGTGACCCCATGGACTGCAGCACGCCAGGCCTCCTTGTCCATCACCAAGTCCTGGAGCTTGCTCAAACTCATGTCCATCGAGTCAGTGATGCCATCCAACCACTTCATCCTCCGTCCTCCCCTTCTTCTCCTACCTTCAATCTTTCCCAGCATTAGGGTCTTTTCCAATGAGTCAGTTCTTTTGAATCAGCTGGCCAAAGTATTGGAGCTTCAGCTTCAGTCCTTCCAGTGAATATTCAGGGTTGATTTCCTATAGGAATAACTGGTTCAATCTCCTTGCTATCCAAGAGACTCTCAAGTGTCTTCTCCAGCACCATAGTTTAAAAGCATCAGTTCTTTGGTGCTCAGCCTTTTTTATTGTCCAGCTCTCACATCCATATGTGACTACTGGAAAAACCATAGCTTTGACTATACAGACCTTTGTCAGCAAAATAATATCTCTGCTTTCTAATACATTGTCTAGGTTTATCGTTGCTTTTCTTTCTTTTAATTTCATGGCTGCAGTCACCATCCACAATGATTTTGGAGCCCACGAAAAGAAAGTCTGTCACTGTTTCCATTGTTTCCCCATCTATTTGCAATGAAATGATGGGACTGGATGCCATGATCTTCATTTTTTGAATGCTGAGTTTTTTTCACTCTCCTCTTTCACCCTCATCAAGAGGCTCTTTAATTCCTCTTCGCTTTCTGCCATAAGGGTGATATCATCTGCATATCTGAAGTTATTGATATTTCTCCTGGCAATCTTGATTCCAGCTTGTGTTTCATCCAGCTCAGCATTTCACATGATGTACTCTGCCTATAAGTTAAATAAGCAGAGTACAGCTTTCATGTACTTACTCCCTTTCCCAATTTTGAACATACTATCTTATAACTTTTTTTTCACTTTAAAGTATATCATGAACTCTTTCCCATTTCATTAATTATTTCTCTTGAAATGTATTTTCATTTTTCCTTAATAATTATTAGTCATCATGATGAACTTGCTATGTTTGGGGAACTTGTGTTTTGTACATACAGAAATTAGTGGGGAAAAAATGGACTAGAGCCCAGATCTGTAGACTTTTAGCTTACATTCTAACAAACCATTCTACTTGATGCCTTTCATTTTCTCAAGTTTTCTGACCTTTTGCATAATAATGGGACCACTCACTTGCCATCAGCAATGGTTGTAAACTCTGTTTTTTAAATTGCCATCAGCACTCAGTCTCCTAATCTGAAGTTATTTGGATTGTCTAGATAAATGTCCTTTGATTGGGGTCTGAGAGAAGATTCCTTTTCACAAGGCTTTCTTTGGGGAAACATCTTGCCCCAGTATGTTTTCCTAGTCCCTGAGGGCACATTGTTAATTCTGCGTACACACTGGCCCCTTTCTGCCAAACTGTAACACTTTCATTCCCCTTTCTTCCTGCCTAGCTGGGTCCTGCTGCCCCATCACTAGATGGGAAGTACAACTGTATATGCAAATAATGCCACAGAGACCAGGGATTCATGAATGGGAAAGATATGTTTAGAGAGTCCAAGGTGGAGTTATATATACATAGTTATATATACGGGAATTTGGTGTAAAATCTTGGCTTCAGCATTGAGAACTGCCAACCATTTGACATAATGTTGCTCAGTGTTCTTCCTGTCAAAATGATCCATGATGAGTGTCTTCATTTCGTTATCATGGTTGTAATGCAGATTCCCTGATGTTGGGTAGCCACCTGTGTGGGAGTGTTACTCATTTAATGAATATATACTAGGAATCCTCTGGTGGCCAGTCATGAAGGAAGATGCATCAGGCAGACACAGAGCCTACCTGCAAGGAGTTAGAGTCTGGTGAGGATGCCCACATCTAAACAGGTGAGTCCAGCATGGTGTCATAAAGGCCAAGCATGCACGAAAGGAGTGTGTTGAGGGGGCTGTGACAGCACCAAGGGGACACTTAACCCACACTTAACCGCCTCCTGGGGAGGGACGGCAGCCAGGGAAAGCCTCCCAGAGGACGCTGTCTAGGCTGAGGACAGCAGGAGTGGCCAGAGAAGAAAGCAAGGGTGGGAGGAGTTGGGGGAGATACGACAGTAGGAAGGCGACACATGAAAACTCACAGAAGTCGCGAGCCGTGCAGAGTCTTAAGGAGACTGTGGAGGGCTGCTCTTGTGCTTTCAGACGTTCAACACACCCTACTTCAGGCCCCACCTGTCCAAACCCTGAAAGAAAACATGTAGTGCTTGTCACTTAAAGGCATTCAGCAGAACAGAATTTCATTTATGGTACGTTTTACTGAGAGCGTTCCTAGCAAGCTTAGTGGTACGTTGACACTTGCTGTCCAATCACTAAGTCATGTCCGATTCTTTGCGACCTCATGGACTGCAGCACGCCTGGCTTCTCTGTTCTTCACTATCTCCCTGAGTTTGCTCAAACTCATGTCCACTGAGTCAATGATGCCATACAACCATCTCATCCTCTGTCGTCCCTTCTCTTGCCCTCAATCTTCCCAGCATCAGGGTCTTTTCCAATGAGTCGGCTCTTCACGTTAACGTTTAGACACCACTAACTTGAGAGCTTTTTATTGCCCCCATGAAACAATTATATTCAGATAGCTAAATGCTGGGATGAAAGAAAATCCCAATTGTACTTCAATTAAACTTCAACAAAAATAAATAATAAAAAAAGAAAATCCCAGCAAATACTTTGATCCACTACACAACAGAGATGTCCTGTGGTGCATAGGGATACTTATCACTGGGCTTTTTGCTTTTATTGATGTCCCATTTTAATAGGTTTTTATCTTCTTTCTGTCCATGAGAATGTCAGATGTCTCTCCTCCTGAATGTCAGTATCCCTGCATACAGGCTTTCTCTCCTCCTCCAGTCAGATGTGGCCTTGAAACATAGGACCATGCTTGCTATAAGTACATCCAATATAAAAACATACAGTCTGTGAGTGAGGAATTCTCCTCTGAAAAATAAATTTCTGCCACTGGACCTGAATATTGGGAGCATTTATGGTTTTCACTATTTCCAATCATTTTTCATTCCTTTTCAGTTGTGTTCTAAAGAGGAAAGCTTTCTAAGTAACTGAATTTATTTAGAAAGGTGAGGACCTCTTTGTTTCAAATACTGCCATCTCATGTCTATTTCCTGATCTGTGGGCCTGTAAACATTCAGTGGGGTTGCAAGTACAGGGAATTGCCATGATGGGTCAGTTGTAAGGTGGGGACCAGAAACCTTATGATCCATGGATTAAGGGTGGTTTATAGAGGGAAAGGCCATAAAAAAGCAGGAGTTCAGTTCCAAAGAAAACTTCTAAAGTATCAAATCCAAGAGGTGAGTTAAAAGCTGAAAACCAAATAGACAAGAGACTGGTAGTTACTCATCACTTTTTATTGTGACTATGCTGTGTGATAAACAACCCCAAACAACAGTTGCAACAATAAACTTTCATTTCTTTGTCTGTCTGTTAGGTGATCTGTGGCTCTGCTTGGCTTGGTTGGACTTGGTTGGGCTTGTCTAGACTTGGGTACAAGGATTTGCATCCACATGGAGCAAGCAAATTGAGCAGTCATTAGCCAAAGTTTGTGGTCCTGGCTGAGGAGAGGAGGACAAAAGAGGAAACAGGAACCGATGATGCTTCTGTTCATAATTTGCATCTGTCAAGAGAGGAAACAGAAACAGATAATCCTTCTACTCAGAACTTGTACCTGTCATTTCCTCCAGATGGCCCAATCCAGAGTCAATGGGTGGGGAAGGTCACAGGGTGAACAGGAAGGGAAAGAAGAATTGTGAGCAAGTAACATGTTCCACCACGATAGTTGGAAAGCAGAAATCTGTTGGGAAAGGCAAAGAGGGTGGAGGCTTAACATGTCAGGATGTTGAAAGGCAGATGAGAGAGCACCAGCAAGCTCCGGTTGACAGAGGCCTTTCTTATTGGGCCCGGTCACCTGCGAGGCCTGATAAAGCCACAGAGTTGGGTGGGACAGCAGGTTCTACGAAAAGGCTGTGAGTTCAATAGGGATGACCAGCCCACCTAAGCAAGGTACCTGTGCTCTTCTGAAAGCTGATCTCACAACTAGGGGGCTTGCTCTTGTTACCTGTCAGCACTCTTTGTCTTCACTGGGGATGAAAGCAGTCCTTTTCTGGCTGGGTGCATAAATACAAATTTACCAGCAGGACCACAGTTAAATTTAATTGGATACTTTAACAACAACAAAAACTGATCGACTCACCTAATAAGTATCAGGGATTCTAGTCGCAGTCCACATTATTCCCCTTCATGTCTCTTTCCTAGAATTACAGTTTTTAGTTTGCAATATCATCAATAACTCTCTACCATGATGACCATCACGTAAACTGTGAAGGTGATTCCATTCTCTCTGGCACCTTGACTTGAACGTGTACCCCAGTGTTCATCGCAGCACTGTTTATAATAGTCAGGAAGGACATGGAAGCAACCTAGAGGTCCATCAGCAGACTAGATAAGAAATCTGTGGTACATATACACAATGGAATACTACTCAGCCATTAAAAGGAATACATTTGAATTAGTTCTAATGAGGTGGATGAAACTGGAGCCTATTATACCGAGTGAAGTAAGCCAGAAAGAAAAACACAAATACAGTATACTAATGCATGCTGCTGCTGCTAAGTCACTTCAGTCGTGTCCGACTCTGTGTGACCCCATAGATGGCAGCCCACCAGGCTCCCCTGTCCCTGGGATTCTCCAGGCAAGAATACTGGAGTGGGTTGCCATTTCCTTCTCCAATGCATGAAAGAGAAAAGTGAAAGTGAAGTCACTCAGTCTGTCCGACTGTTAGCGACCCCATGGACTGCAGCCCACCAGGCTACCCCGTCCATTGGATTTTCCAGGCAAGAGTACTGGGGTGGGGTGCCATTGCCTTCCCCGATACTAATGCATATATATGGAATTTAGAACGATGGTAACAATAAGCCTGTATGCGAGACAGCAAAAGAGACACAGATGTACAGAACAGTTTTTTGGACTCTGTGGGAGAGGGCAAGGGCAGGATGTTATGGGAGAATGGCATTGAAACATGTAACTTATCACATGTGAAATGAATTGCCAGTCCAGGTTTGATGCATGATACAGGGTGCTTGGGGCTGGTGCAATGGGATGACCCAGAGGGATGGGATGGGGAGGAAGGTGGGAGGGTTCAGGATGGGGAACACGTGTACACCCACAGCAGATTCATGTCAATGTATGGCAAAACCAATACAATATTGTAAAGTAAAAAAAAAAAATTCCAAGTCACCTGAGTTATCTATTGTGTTGTCAGTACGGGCACCTTCACCTCTATAATGTTTCTTGCTTCCTTCTTCCGTCTATTCTGGCCTACACCTGGCACTTATCACCTCTCACCTGAACAGTTGCAAGCCACCTAATCAGTCACTTCACTCCACTCTGGCATTACATTATGGGATTTTTTCCCCTTAAATTTTATTTTTAAACATATTTTTGGTTCTACAGAAAAGTTTTTTTAAAAGTACCAAGAATTCAAGACTATGTTTCAGCTAGATCCTTCAGATATTAATATTTTATCACATTTTATATATTTTTCTCTCTGGGTAGATAGATACATATACACCCCACATATGTGTAGTTGATATATATATTACATACACATACATATGCATGCATCTATATTTCTGAACCATTTGCCAGTTGCAGAAATATATCCTTTTACCCCTAAATGCTGAAGAGGACATTTCCAAATATCCTCCCTGACACTCTGCCTCACTTGTCTTTTAGATAAACCCACTATATTATGTAATCCTTATTCTCTGCCGGCCCTCCCACTTGACTACTTGCTTATTGTCTGTTACCATGATTTCCAGAAACTGCCTGTTGGACTGAGTTCCCTCCAACACTAACGTGCGGATCTGTCTTCTGATGTCCGAACTCCCCTTCAACAGGTGCATTTTTACATGTGAATTCTTTCCAAGTTATCCCAACTTGCCTTTCCTGGCCCTAGGTAGCCATATGATCTCTCATCCCTGCAGAGTGTAAGCTAATTAAACAACCATATGTCTAGTCTGTTGATTGCTGGCTCAAAGTCAGTTTGACAGGAGCTCTCTAGAGAATACTGAAGGGCTCTAGACTTAGTTCTGTACTGCTCAACTCTTTTATTTTTATATTTTAATCAAGGACTAAAGGAAACTAGAAAAAGAATACTCATCAAATTTTCAGATGATCTGCAGCCCTGGGAAATAGTAACTATGAGTGAATGAAAGGCGCTCAGGCGTGTCTGGCTCTTTGCGACCCCATGGGATTATATAGTTCATGGAATTCTCCAGGCCAGAATACTGGAGTGGGTAGCCGTTCCCTTCTCGAGGGGATCTTCCCAGCCCAGGGATTCGAACCCAGGTCTCCTGCATTGCAGGTGGACTCTTTACCAGCTGAGCCACCAAGAGGAGTCAAACTTTTGATATTTTGAGAATATCCTAAGACTACTATGAAAGGGCAAAACAAATAATATGAGTATTAAAGTAAATAAGTGTAATGACCTTTACTTAGGTTCTAAAATGTAACTTCTCAAGTACAGGAAAGGAAAAATCTGGTTGTCGGTGATTTACAGTTGACAATCCAGCAATATAGAACTACCAATAGCTCCTTTTTACACCACGCTCTCTCTCATTCTCTGGGCCTTCTCTTGACATTTTTCTTCCATCTAGGTAGTCTTTCCCAGTCCTTTCATCTACTCAAGTCTTTTCTCGTATTGTAAGACTCAGACAGCCACCTCCTTCAGAGGTCTTGTTCCTCTTCTATAGCTCCTGTGGCTCCTCCATCATCGTACTGATCACATTATGCAACAAGTAGATGGCCTTTGACCATTGCCCAAAAGGAGGCTGTGAGAAACTCTGAGATCTGGATTAGATCTTCTTCATATTTTCTACCTAGTGCTTAGCCCAGGCTATAGCAAATAGGAAATAATAAATGAAAGTCCTGGAACAGTATTGGTCTTCTTAATGGCTTTCTCTTGGTCTCTGGGCTCATTCCTGGAAGACCTAAAATTGCTCCAAGTTTTCATTCTGGATACCACCTCTTTAACCTGTGTTGCAACCTTGCCTGTTTCTGTTCAAAACCATTTCACTATGGATCTTGATTTTTATCTTGACTTGCTCCTTAGCTGTTAAATTTCTATTTTTCCCTTGTTTTCTGGCCTGCCCTCATTCAGGACTCCTTTTTCCATTTTCTCCTTAGCCTGGGCCCCCAAACCCAGGACAAGGGCCAGACTGGTTCACTCCAGATTCTGTTCCAGAGACCCAGCAAATGTAAGAGACATTTCCTTAACTAGCCCTCCCTTGTACCCTCTCCCTTCCCACTGCACAGTGTGATCCCCTTGGCCAGGATGGTGGCTGGAGCAGCAAGATCTAAGGCTTTAATTGACCCGGGGTACCAAATAGTCTTGGCTTCCCAGGCGGCACTAGTGGTAAAGAACCTGCCTGCCAATGCAGGAGACATAAAACTGTGGGTTCGATCCCTGGGTCGGGAAGATCCCCTGGAGGAGGGCACGGCAACCACTCCAGTATTCTCGCTTGGACAGTCCCATGGACAGAGGAGCTTGGTGGGCTACCATCCATATGACTGCAAAGAGTTGGACATGACTGAAGCGACAGCATGCACACAGACCAAATACTCTATAGCGTGTACCCTAGGAGAGGAGTCAGGCTACATAATTTCTAAGGTCTCTTTAGCTTCTACAATTCTGATTCTACGAACTTATAAAGCACCCATTTCAGTTTATTTTCTAGTTGCCTGATTGGTCCTACTAAATTCCAAACTCCTTGCATATATGGATGTTTTATCTTATTCACATTTTCTATACTTAGAAGGATACACACATTACAAACAGATTTACTCAATAGGTATCTGTTGGGAAATGAATGGATGAATTGATGAATGGATCAAACAAGAACCCTTGAACTTCTCTAGGAGTTTTTCTGTGATCTTGAGAAGGGCCTCATTTTTTTTTCTCTAATTAATGAAGTGAACATTAACTAATAATCCTTCTGCCTGTAGTGTTAGAGGAAACAGCTAGTGTATCAATCTAAAAACACTGGAAACATAAAAATGTTAGACTAAAATCATACTAAAAGAGTGCTTCACCAATGATCTTTGCTCCTGTCTCAAATCCTTCTATTAAAATTTGACTTTTTTTTTTTTCAAATTATGGAATTTTATAGCAGACATTTAGGGCTTCCATGGTGGCTTAACTGGTAAAGAATCTGCCTGCAATGCAGGAGACCTGGGTTTGATCCCTGGGTTGGGAAGATCCCCTGGAGAAGGGAACGGCTACCCACTCCAGTATTCTTGCCTGGAGAATTTCATGGGCTGTGTAGTGCATGGGGTTTCAAAGAATCAAACACAACTGAATGGCTTTCACTTTTCACAGCAGACATTGAGGCTCAGATGCATTTTTATATAAGAGATTAATTTTTTTACTATTATATTCCTTGTAAGAAATCTTAACAGAGACATAAAGCTTTTTTTGTAGCATGAGGAAGAATATATGACTAATGGCTAATATATGACATATGACTAATATGACTTTAGTTCTACTACTACTAAAGTCAATGAGATAAATAAAAAATATCCACTTCCTTGTTAATTATCAACAACAGTAGCAGCAGCATAAACATGTACTTATTGGGGTCAAATCTAGAGATCATTCGCTCATTTTAGACTGATATGAATTTTGTCTTTGTAGTGGACATCTGCTGAGTTATCTGCCCCAACCTCCAACGCTATCCTATTCACCCTGCTTGCAGTCATGGTTATGTAGACCTGGATGAACCCTTGCCCAAAGCTCATTTATAGACTCTTCCTTTAAAACTTGAATTTGAAATTAAATGTCAGGCCCTCTCCCTGCAGTTGTGTCCATAAAATATCTACTTTGATGTTCATTTCTGCCATATTTTCCACTGTCTTTTAAATAATCAAAGGAAACCTTCTTCATGTATTCATTGTTTTTAATTATCTCCCTAATGTGTGAGCCAGAGAAGGCAATGGCACCCCACTCCAGTACTCTTGCCTGGAAAACCCCATGGATGGAGGAGCCTGGTAGGCTAAAGTCCACGTGATCGCAAAGAGTTGGACACGACTGATCGACTTCACTTTCACTTTTCACTTCCATGCATTGGAGAAGGAAATGGCAACCCACTCCAGTGTTCTTGCCTGGAGAATCCCAGGGACAGCGGAGCCTGGTGGGCTGCCATCTATGGGGTCGCACAGAGTCGGACCCGACTGAAGCGACTTAGCAGCAGCAGCAGCAATGTGTGTGGATATATTATTGGTCAGTGCTGATTGCAGCTTTCTGGAGAATATTGAGTTAATTTTACTTTGGTTAATATTTAGGTTGCAAGTGGAAACAGTGTCAGACTTTATTTTGGGGGCTCCAAAATCACTGCAGATGGTGACTGCAGCCATGAAATTAAAAGATGCTTACTCCTTGGAAGAAAAGTTATGACCAATCTAGATAGCATATTCAAAAGCAGAGACATTACTTTGCCAACAAAGGTCCATCTAGTCAAGGCTATGGTTTTTCCAGTGGTCATGTATGGAGGTAAGAGTTGGACCGTGAAGAAAGCTGAGCGCCGAAGAATTGATGCTTTTGAACTGTGGTGTTGGAGAAGACTCTTGTGAGTCCCTTGGACTGCAAGGAAATCCAACCAGTCCATTCTGAAGGAGATCAGCCCTGGGTGTTCTTTGGAAGGAATGATGCTAAGGCTGAACTCCAGTATTTTGGCCACCTCATGCGAAGAGTTGACTCATTGGAAAAGACTCTGATGCTGGGAGGGATTGGGGGCAGGAGAAGAAGGGGACGACAGAGGATGAGATGGCTGGATGGCATCACGGACTCGATGGACGTGAGTCTGAGTGAACTCCGGGAGCTGGTGATGGACAGGGAGGCCTGGCGTGCTGCGGTTCATGGGGTCGCAAAGAGTCAGACACGACTGAGCGACTGAACTGAACTGAACTGAATACTGGAGACACTCAGAGACAAAAGAGGAAATTTAAAGAAATAAATTTATTTCTTTATTTTTGGCTGTGCTGGGTCTCCACTGCTGCACAGGCTCTTCCCCGGTTGCAGGGCCTGGGCTTCCCATTGCGGCGGCTTTTCCTCTTTATTGCAGAGCACGGGCTGTAGGTTGCAGGGCTCCAGTAGTTGCGGCTCTGGGCTTAATAGTTGCTGTTCCCAGGCTCTAGAGCACAGGTGCGACAGTTGTGGTGCACTGGCTTAGGTACTTCATGGCAAGTGGAATCTTCCTGGATCAGGGATCAAACCTGAGTCTCCTGTATTGGAAAGTGGATTCTTTACCACTGAGCCACCAAGGAAGCCCAAGAAAATTTATTTGAATATCATCAGAGTATCTAGTGAAATCCAAGAACACAGAACCAGACAGTGACAGTGTCAGGACAAGAATCCTGTCTGTTTATTAATTATTAATCCTATCTGCTTATACAATGATTGAAACTCAATTATTACTTTTTTTCTTATCTCCTAGTTATTTTCAGTAATTGTTGGCCTTCAGATTCATTTCAAGTAGGTTTGTGAAGGCTGTTTTGGCTGAAAACATCTGCTTGTAAATCAGAGTGTTTTATTTGCCATCAACAGTGAAAGCTTATTTTCCAGGCTTTCTATCAGTCTCAGTAACAAAGAATCCCTATTAATGATACCCCTTTTTATAAAATAGTCGAATAATTATTACTCAGGTTCTTCAAGATCCCAAATTGCTTTCTGAATTATTTACAAGAAATTTAAAAGAAACTATAAGCAGTTTATATTTAATGGTTTCTTTATTCTGTAAAAATTGTGTTTGTATTTTCTACATATGAAAACGCTGTTTGTCGAAATGTTGAACTCGTCAGAGGGATGGCAGAGGATAAGATTAGCTCCTTGCCACCAGAGGGCAATCTAACCTAGTTATGGGGATGCTCATCTCAGGAAGGGTGATGGATGGATCAGAACTGGTTGTTGCTGTTTATTCGCTGTCAGTGTCCAACTCTGAGACCCCATAAACTGCAGCACGCCAGGCTTCTCTATGCTTTACTATCTCTCGGAGCTTGCTCAAATTCATATCCACTGAGTCAATGATGCAATCTAACTATTTCATCCTCTGGCATCCCCTCCTCCTCCTGCCCTCAGTTTTCCCCAGCATCAGGGTCTTTTCCAGTGAGTTGGCTCTTTGCATCAAGTGGACAAAGGATTGGAGCTTCAGCTTCAGGGGATAGATATTTGGAGATGAATGAGCTGGATCTGGAGTGAGCCTCCAATGTTGAGGGAGAACATCACCAACAAGAACACAGGTTTGGAAAATTAAGCATATACATGCTTGCAGTCTTCCATTTCCTCCTCTTCATACTTTCTTGTTTCTAAAAACCTGTTCATTTATTAAGGACACACTTACTATTTGCTACTTGATATTTTAACGTCTTATCTTGGTTATTTTTAAACCCTGCCATTGTCTCATTGTTATTGCAATAACAAAAGTTTCTTTAGGTCAAAGTTTATGTCGAGGTCTTCCCTGGTGGCCCAGTGGTTAGGACACCATGATCCCACTGCAGGGTATGTGGGTTCAATCCTTGGTTGGGGAGCTAAGATCCCCTATGCCATGTGACCAAAAAAAAAAAAAGAAGAAGAAGAAGAAAAGATTATATAGAAAATAATGCACTATAGTATTTGTAACTCATTGCCTAAAATTGACAGAGAAGGCAATGGCACCCCATTCTAGTACTCTTGCCTGGAAAATCCCATGGACGGCAGAGCCTGGTAGGCTGCAGTCCATGGGGTTGCAAAGAGTCGGACATGACCTAGCAACTTCACTTTCACTTTTCACTTTAATGCAATGGAGAAGAAAACGGCAATCCACTCCAGTGTTCTTGCCTTGAGAATCCCAGGAACGGGGGAGCCTGGTGGGCTGCCGTCTATGGGGTCGCACAGAGTCAGACACAACTGAAGCAACTTAGCAGCAGCAGCAGCCTAAAATTGAAATATGGCCTCGAGCCACTCCTAACATGTAGGAACCCCTCCTGCTTTAATGATGCACTGAAGCATTTGTTCTATTTTCTCTCCTGTTACTACAGCAACAAAATTCTGGTGGCTTAACCCAAATTCCTAATTCTAATCCACATCTTCCTCCTTTGTCCAGTAGTGATGGAAGCAGCTTGTTAAACACGGAAAATTTTGTTATATATTCCCTCGGTTTTTCACTTTTCCTATTAAAAAATATGCATTCTTTTTAGCTTCTTTTCAGACATCACTTGGCGTTACAACTCTCTAGCTTTGTTGTTATTCCAGTGCCTTCTTCTGAAACAAGCGATTCAGTTGATTTCACGTTCAGCACTCTTTCGTCCCAACCCTCTGCATTAGTTTGCCTCTTTGGGTGCCTTGGTGAAGTGGGTGTTTCCTTGTTTTCTTCAGTTTTACTTTAGACTCACACCAGAACCAGCCATTTGGTGTGAAATCATACGGCTTTCCATTCCTTCAGCAGAACAGGAGAGCAGTGCCCAAACCTGTCTCCAGACAAACAGTAGATGATTACCTGAAATCGGCCCTTTGATTCTCAAATGCAGATACCAGACGAGTCACAGTCCCCTTGCTGCTGAAAGATCTTTTTGGGGGCAGGCCGATGACAGGGCTCAGCCTACAGGAGCCTGGGGAGGAGAGAAGGCTTTGAAGTTAGGTGGCTGCCGTCCTGTCCTCGGTGTGCATCGCTCATAGCGTTCATCTCTAATAATATCTCATGATGACAGTCTTTCCTGGGATACAGATCAGGTGACTGCTGCAATCTGTGTGACGGGCTTCCAAGATGTGTATCACACTGCAAATATGTGGGCATTAAGGAATATGTTTTCCTGGCTCCAGACATGAAAACCAACTCTGTGCTGACAGTTAACCAGCAGCCCAAAGATCCTTGGCAAACAAACACACTGCCCGATCAGCACCATGCCCTTTCCCTGTTCCAACTCAAACAGGATCTTGTTGGATTGAAAGGGATTGTCCCAAACTCACACATAGCAGAAGGTCAAAGTGGAAGCACTGTGTCTTTAATGCCCCAGTGGTTGTCCTCCATTTCCAGGCTTTTGATGAGAATGAAAAAAGAAGCAAGACAAATCTGTGTTTTCTTTCCTCATCCACAGCAAGCAGTGTGGGAAACAATGGGTCTCTCTAGTGCTTCGACTATTAAACATTGATGATCAAGTTCAGTTCAGTTCAGTTTAGTCGCTCAGTCTTGTCCGACTCTTTGCGACCCCATGAATCGCAGAATGATCAAGTAGGAGCAGAAATTTCATTTTCTGGGCCCTCTATTCTGCCTAACACAAAAAAGTGTTAGGCATATAAGAACAATAGTTTTTCACATTTTTTTCCAGGTGTTTCGTGGTGCCAGGCCCCTTTGCTGAACATTTGGCATACATTATATCATTTAATATTCACCACAACCTTTTCAACTTGTATTACTAGTATTCCTATTTTACAGTAGGGACACTGAGGTTGGTAGAGTGTGAGAAATTTGCTCAAGACCTCAGCCAGTAGGATGAGCTTTGATTCAGCACTTGTAACTGTAATTTAGTCTGGACTTAAACACTGTACAAGATAGAGCAAGTACACAGTCAGTATACCCTGGGTTGTATATCACCAGTCTCTAATCTGTAGTTGATCTAAGATCCAGGCTGTAAATATTAGTGTCCTGGCCTGCTAGTTTCTTGAACCAAAGGAAAACGTCAGAATTTCCCAGACCTAGTAACTCCATCCATGCACTGAGAAAAGACTGCAGGTTCTAGGCTCTGTGTGAGTGTGTGTGTGTGTGTGTGTGTGTGTAAGGGGCAGAGATTCCCATAAGTGTCATTCAGGGTTGCACCAGAGAAACAGAATCAATGAGTTCTGCTTTTATCTATATATCTATATCCATATATGGATACCAATGGCCTCCAACTTATGATGACTTGGCTTATGATTTTTCGACTTACAGTGGTACAAAAGTGCTCATGTTGTAGCTCTTGAGACTGATATTAAGTTTCTTGAGCTGCATGACAGAGACTTCCTTACTTCAAATTAATACATTCTGCATAATTGAAGTTGGAAAAGGAAATGGCAACCCACTCCAGTGTTCTTGCCTGGAGAATCCCAGGGACGGGGAAGCCTGGTGGGCTGCCGTCTATGGGGTCACACAGAGTCGGACGCAGCTGAGCGACTTCACTTTCACTTTCATGCCTTGGAGAAGGCAATGGCACCCCACTCCAGTGTTCTTGCCTGGAGAATCCCAGGGACGGGGGAGCCTGGTGGGCTGCCGTCTACGGGGTGGCACAGAGCCGGAGGCGACTGAAGCGACTCAGCAGCAGCAGCAGCAGCCCCTCGTGGTACATGAACCTGACCATTTGTCTCATCACTGGGTGAAGACACTGGATGCTCTCAAAGGTAAACTTACCAATCAGTCTTCAAGTAAACCTGTACAAAATGGGGTAAGTTGCAATGCTCAGAGCTGGGAATGTAAATGTGAATAAAACAGAATAATAGAACGATGTATTAGCAATGAGGTCCCTGAGAGAATGGAAAACATGACAAGTAAAGCTTTGATGGGACAGGGAAGAGTGACTGAAAAAAGTCTGAAGATGGTGTTACCAGGGACTAACTCAGACCAGAGGGGAGATGGCCAGTATGCATAACTTGAGGGAGATCCAGAATTTTCATCTCAAAAGAAAAGCATCACTAACAATTCATTTCTTTACATTAATCAACTCCTCTTTCAAAATGAATGTGTGCCTGCCTCTCCCAACCACTGTAGAGACTACTTTCAGAACACTTGGACATTCCTACCTAGGTCATTCTGGGTGCTGCCAGAGAAATAGAATCAGCAAGTTGAGTGTTTATCTATATATCTATAATTCCATGGACAGAGGAGCCTGGTGGGCTACAGTCATGGGGTCACAAAGGGTCAGACACAACTGAGTACACGTGCATGAGTGCATACTCCTGTGTGGATACAGACAGTCCCCAACCTATGACAGTTTCACTATGATTTTTTTGACTTTACAATGGTGCAGTAGAAATCATACTTCATATTCTGATCTTTTCCCAGGCTAGTACAATACTCTCTTGTGATGCCGGGCAAGGGCAGCTCTCAGTCAGCCACACAATCAGTAGGATAAGCAGCTGATGCACTTACAACCATTCTGTACCCTTCAGCCACTCTGTTTTCCACTTTCAGAACAATATTCAATAAATTACAGAGACATTCAACACTTTATTATGAGAGAGGCTTTTTGTTCGATGATTTTGCCCAACTGGAAGCTAATGTAAGTATTTTGAGCATGTTTAAAGCAGGCTTAGGCTAAGCTATGATGTTTGGGTGGGTGTAGTAAATGCATTTTTGACTTAAGATATTTTCAATTTACATTGTATTTATTGATCTATTTTTTGCTGTTGTTTAGTCATTAAGTTGCATCTGACTCCTTTGTGACCCCATGGACTATAGCCTGCCAGGCTCCTCTGTCCATGGGATTTCCTAGGCAACCATACTGGAGTGGGTTGCCATTTCCTTCTCCAGGGGATATGTATATGAAAAGAAATTGACTTATGTGATTGTGGGAACTAGGCAAGTTCTAAATCTGCAGGGCAAGCTATCAGGACAAGAAATCTGGAAACTCTCAGGCAGGAGCTGATGTTGCAATCTACAGGCAAAATTTCTTCTTCCAGGAAACTTCAGTTTCAACAGTTTAGATCAGTCCCACTCATATTATTCAGGAAAATCTCCTTTATATAAAATCAATGGACTATAGATCTTAATCACACCACAAAATATCTTTACAGCACCAACAGATGAGTGTTTAAATGAAGAACTGGGTCCCATGGTCCAGCCACACTGACACATAAAAATGACCATCCTACCACCTTCTGGTGAATTTTTTTGATCTTGACTTCTTCCTTCCTAAAAACCTTTATATAAATTAAAACTTAAAAACAACCTAGGGAGAAAGAAGGATAAAAGATTAATATATATATATACCTCAAGATGGAGAAGGCAATGGCATCCCACTCCAGTACTCTTGCCTGGAAACTCCCATGGACGGAGGAGCCTGGTAGGCTGCAGTCCATGGGGTCGCTGAGTCAGACACGACTGATCGACTTCACTTTCACTTTTCACTTTCATGCATTGGAGAAGGAAATGGCAACCCACTCCAGGGTTCTTGCCTGGAGAATCCCAGGGATGGCGGAGCCCAAAGGGCTGCCGTCTGTGGGGTCACACAGAGTCGGACATGACTGAATCAACTTAGCAGCAGCAGCAGCATACCTCAAGAAGAGACTAGGAAGAGAAAGCTGGTCAGGTGGGAGGGGAATGGATGAGAGACAAGAGTAATTGCCAGAGAGACCCAAAATCAGAGTGGTAAAGACAAAAGACAAGAAGACAAAAAGAGGGAAGAGGGATTGTTCCTCAGCTTAATTTCTCTCATCACTAACTTTACAGTGGGAAGTAGAGAAATAATTATGCCCAGCTTTTCATTTTCCTTGTCCTTGGAGCTAAATGGCAAAGTTTGCCAGGTAGGGAAACATAATTCCCAAAGCGTAAGTGATCTGAAAATTATTAACTTTAGTTGGTCCCAAGCTAGGACATTCCATCTCTATGGCCTTTGTTAACACAGGTTTGGTTCTTCTGAATTTGACCATAAGGAAAACTTGTCCTTTTCCTCTCTCGATCAGTGCCTTAGGCTCTGAAGTCAGGCCATGTGGAATGCCTCATGCCCTCAATGATCCTGCTCCCTGGTGTTGACAACTTTTGTTTTAATATTATACACTCTGAGAGTGGGTGGGACCATGTAAAGTATGAGACAATACATACGGTTTTCAATCACTAAGTTTTGGAGTAATATTTAATACAGCAATAGATAATGAATACAAGCTGCCTGTATTTAAATCTCACCACTGATTCACTATGTGATCTTGGGCAGTTCAGTTCAGTTCAGTTCAGTCGTTCAGTCGTGTCCGACTCTTTGCGACCCCATGAATCACAGCACGTCAAGCCTCCCTGTCCATCACCATCTCCCGGAGTTCACTCAGACTCACGTCCATTGAGTCCATGATGCCATCCAGCCATCTCATCCTTGGTCGTCCCCTTCTCCTCCTGCGCCCAATCCCTCGCAGCATCAGAGTCTTTTCCAATGAGTCTACTCTTTGCATGAGGTGGCCAAAGTACTGGAGTTTCAGCTTTAGCATCATTCCTTCCAAAGAAATCCCAGGGCTGATCTCCTTCAGAATGGACTGGTTGGATCTCCTTGCAGTCCAAGGGACTCTCAAGAATCTTCTCCAACACCACAGTTCAAAAGCATCAATTCTTCAGCGCTCAGCCTTCTTCACAGTCCAACTCTCACATCCATACATGACCACAGGAAAAACCATAGACTTGACTAGGTGGACCTTAGTCGGCAAAGTAATGTCTCTGCTTTTGAATATGCTATCTAGGTTGGTCATAACTTTTCTTCCAAGGAGTAAGCGTCTTTTAATTTCATGGCTGCAGTCACCATCTGCAGTGATTTTGGAGCCCCCAAAAAATAAAGTCTGCCACTGTTTCCACTGTTACCCCATCTATTTCCCATGAGGTGATAGGACCAGATGCCATGATCTTAGTTTTCTGAATGCTGAGCTTTAAGCCAACTTTTTGCCTCTCCTGTTTCACTTTCAATAAGAGGCTCTTTAGTTCTTCATTTTCTGCCATAAGATCAGTTCAGTTCAGTCACTCAGTCATGTCCAACTCTCTGTGACCCCATGGACTGCAGCACAACAGGCCTCCTTGTCCATCACTAACTCCCAGAGCCTACTCAAACTTAAGTCCACAGCATCCGTGACACCATAAGGGTGGTGTCATCTGCATATCTGAGGTTATTGACATTTCTCCAGGCAATCTTGATTCCAGCTTGTGCTTCATCCAGCCTGGCATTTTGCATGATGTACTCTGCATATAAGTTAAATAAGCAGGGTGACAATATGCAGCCTTGATGGACTCATTTCCCAATTTCGAACCAGTCTGTTGTTCCATGTCCAGTTCTAACTGCTGCTTCTTGACCTGCACACATATTTCTCAAGAGGCAGGTAAGATGGTCTGGTATTCCTATTTCTTTAAGAATTTTCCACAGGGTATTTTTATCCACATAGTCAAAGGCTTTAGTGTAGTCAATAAAGCAGAAGTAGATGCTTTTCTGGAACTCTCTTGCTTTTTCGATGATCCAGTGGATGTTGGCAATTTGATCTCTGGTTCCTCTGCCTTTTCTAAAACCAGCCTGAACATCAGGGAGTTCACGGTTCATGTATTGCTGAAGCCTGGCTTGGAGAATTTTGAGCATTACTTTACTAGCGTGTGAGATGAGTGCAATTGTGCGGTAGTTTGAACATTCTTTGGCATTGCCTTTCTTTGGGACTGGAATGAAAACTGACATTTTTCCAGGCCTGTGGCCACTGCTGAGTTTTCCAAATTTGCTGGCACATTGAGTGCAGCACTTTCACAGCACCATCTTTTAGGATTTGAAATAGCTCAACTGGAATTCCATCACCTCCATTAGCTTTGTTCATAGTGATGCTTCCTAAGGCCCACTTGACTTTGCATTTCAGGATGTCTGGCTCTAGGTGAGTGATCACACCGTCATGGTTATCTGGGTCATGAAAATCTTTTTTGTATAGTTTTTCTGTGTGTTCTTGCCACCTCTTCTCAATATCTGCTGCTTCTGTTAGGTCCAGACCATTTCTGTCCTTTATTGTGTCCATCTTTGTATGAAATGTTCCCTTGGTATCTCTAATTCTCTTAAGAGATCTCTAGTCTTACCCAATCTATTGTTTTCCTCTATTTCTTTGCATTGATCACTGAGGAAGGCTTTCTTATCTCTCCTTGTTACTCTTTGGAATCAGATGGATATATGTTCCCTTTTCTCCTTTGCCTTTTGCTTCTCTTCTTTTCTCAGCTATTCATAAGATTTCCTCAGACAACCATTTTGTCTTTTTGCATTTCTTTTTCTTGGGGATGGTTTTATAGACAGTCAACTATACCCAAATTCAAAAGAAAAAAAAAGAAGGGGCGCTTTCTATGCGGGGAGAGGCAGAGACGTGTGCCCTGCCTGTGGCTGACACTCAGAGGAGAGGGAGGTGGTGACCTTGTGTTAAAGCACGGTTCCAGGAACAGCTTGTCAGAGATTGATCTGAGGGTGATGTTCCCCGTTCCGCGCCTACCTGGGCAGTTCCCGCCCTGCTCTGAGCTAGTCTGCTTACCGGCATTGCCTTTCTCATCAGAGGAAAAGATATTTGCCTAAATTTAGAAGCTTTCTGGGAGAGAGGTGCCGTGTGACTGTCAGGGGGTGAGGAAGGGAACACAGCCCAGGCCACAACCTCCTCTGCCGACCGACACTCAGACAGGGTCCCCCCACCAGCGTGGAGGTCAAGGAAGGGCAGAGGCTGCCCTCTCTGCTGGGTCCTCCCCAAAGTGTGGGCCCCATGAGCATGAAGCATGGAGCCCACCAGCTCGTGTCTCCCTCATGGGTGCAACCATGCCCTTTTGTAACTGAGTGATCCGGAGGTCTCGGAGCTGGTGAGAGGTGAGACCTGATCCCATCTCCCCCCTTGCTCAAAACTGTTTTCATTTAGGCTTCTCTTTTCCCACCCCAAACAGGTTTTGTTTCCCCGGCAACCATCTCAGAGTCAAGGGTCAAGGCCCCCATCTTCGGTTTTGGTTTGCCTCTCGAGCTGGGTTGTCAGAAGAAAGAAAATAAGGCCCCTGCTCCCTAAGTTGGGGCTTCCCAGGTGAATCGGTGGGTAAAGTAACTGACTGCAATGCAGGAGATGCAGGAGATTTGGGTCCAGTTCCTGGGTTGGGAAGATTCCCTGGAGGAGGGCATGGCAACCCACTCCAGTATTCTTGCTTGAAGAATCATGGACACAGAGAGGAACCTGGCCGGCTACAGTCCATGGGGTCGCAAAGAATCGGACATGACTGAAGTGACTGAGTGTGCATACACGCACCCTAGGTTGAGAGGATGTGAGGGTGCCCATTTCCCAGATCCACCAACCAAGCTCTGGCTCCACAGATGTGATGATGTGGCTTCCTAAGATCAGGTTAGGTTTCTGCCCCCAGACTGCTGTTCTCCTGGTGGCAGAGCCCCTGCCTGGAAGAGAGAGTCTGGTCCTGCTGACCCATCCTTGGTGATCAGGTGAGGAATATGTCCTCACCGACCCCCTCGGCACTGCCTTCCTCATCCTCCGAGGAAAGGGTGTACCACCGATACATCCAGAAACCCCAGTAAACCATGACATACGGACCCCCAGGAGGGCCTTCCCTCTCAGCCCTCTGGGGCCTAGGGCGTCCACCGTGGGGGAGGAGGATGGGAGAGTCCTGGATGGTGCCGTGCTAGGAGCTGTCCCTGGTGCTGAAATGCCCTTGCATGCGCGTGAGGCTCCTCAGCTAACCAGACTCTCCCTTCCCAAAAGTCAACCCCACTTCTGTCCTAGCACAGTCCTTTCAGCTTTCCCAAACCCTTTGCCTCATCCAACTCCCATTTGTAACCATCACACCACTGTCCGCTCACTCACCAACACCCACTGTTGCCAGGCACAACGTTACATAGTTGAGAAACAATAGATTAGACCAGTCCCCGCCTTCATGGGGCTCAGGGTCACATGGGACAGACAAGCAGGTGTGTAAACAAGGGGATACAAACGAAGTGACAGAGCCAGTATCCTGACCCTGGTCATTCTTTCACTCAAAAATATTTGCTAGGCACCTTCTGTGCACCAGACAAGCTCCACCCCCAGAGGCTGCCTAAGAAAGGGTAAACAAAGTTTGATCTCTTCACATAACGGAATAGTATTCAACCCATGAAAAGGAACCAAATTTTGACACATGCTGCCTCACAGATGAACCTTGTGGATAACATGCTAAGTGAAACAGGCAGTCACAAAAAGACAAATGTAATATAATCCCATGTACGTGAGGTATATCAGTTCAGCTCCGTCGCTCAGTCGTGTCTGACTTTTTGCAACCCCATGGACTGCAGCACACCAGGCCTCCCTTTCCATCACCAACTCCTGGAGCTTGCTCAAACTCGTGTCCATTGAGTTAGTGATTCCATCCTACCATCTCATCCTCTGTCGTCCCTTTCTCCTCCCACCTTCAATCTTCTCCAGCATCAGGGTCTTTTCCAATGAGTCAGTTCTTCACATCAGGAGGCCAAATTATTGGGGATTCAGCTTCAGCATCAGTCCTTCCAAAGAATATTCAGCACTAATTTCCTTTAGGATTGACTGGTTTGATCTCCTTGCAGTCCAAGGGACTCTCAAGAGTCTTCTCCAACACCACAGTTCAAAAGCATCAATTCTTTGGTGCTCAACTTTCTTTATAGTACACCTCTCACATCTATACATGGCTACCAGAAAAACCATAGCTTTGACTAGATGGACCTTTGTTGGCAAAGTGAGGGATCAGTTCAGTTGAGTTGCTCAGTCGTGTCTGACTCTTTGTGACCTCATGGACTTCCCTGTCCTTCACCCCCCCCCAGAGCTTGCTCAAACCCATGTCCATTGAGTCAGTGATGCCATCCAACCATCTCATCCTGTTTCATCCCCTTCTCCTCCTGCCTTCAATCTTCCCAGCATCAGGGTCTTTTCCAATGAATCAGTTCTTCGCATCAGGTATCCAAAGTATTGGAGTTTCAGTTTCAGCATCAGTGAGGTATACAGGAGAGCAAATTTATAGAGAAAGTAGAATGATGGGTATGGGGGTTGGGGGAGAAGGAGATGAGGCATCAGTATTTAACAAGGACAGATTTCCTGTTTGGAAAAGATGATGGAAAAGTTCTGGATGTGAATGGTGATGAGATTGTACAATGTCAATGTACTTAATGTTGCTGAACTGTACACTTAAAATGGCCAAAATCCAACAAGGACCTACTGCATAGCACAGAGAACCATACTCAGTATTTTGCAACAACCTATAAGGGAAAAGAATCTGAAAAATGACATATATATAAAACTGAATCAGTTTGCTGTACACTTGAAACAAATACAACACATAAATCAATTACATTTCAATAAAAAATCATAAAGTAGTAAATTTTATGTTTATTTTATCACATGAAATAAGTCAACCCAATAAAAAAGACATTAGAAAAAGACTCCTAAGTCAAAGAGATGAGGCCACCACTGGCTAAACATGCAAAATTTGAACTTCACAAAGAATAATGCAGATATTAATTGCAGTGATCTGAGATGCATTAAATACGTTTAAATTAATGAGTTCATAATGATTTAAAAAAAAACCTGATTGGCCACCAGGGGAGGACACTGTTCTGAACACTTGAGTACAGACAGGTCCTTGTGTGAACATATGATTTTAATGCCCATGTGTAAACAAACAGGAGTGGCACTGCTTGGCCACATGGTAACTGTTTCTGTGGCTTTATAAGAAATCGGCCATCTGTCCACTTTGTTAAGAGTTTTAATCATAAATGGATATTGAAATGTGTCCAAAACAGTTCATGCATCTTTTGACAGGATCATATGATTTTTACTCTTCAGTTTGTTAACATGGTGTATCGCATCGATTGATTAGTGGGTATTGAGTCATCCTTGCATTTCTGGACAAATCCCACTTGATCACCATGAATTCTTATTGCTGTTGCTAACACTTTGTTGAGAAATTTGGCATGCACGTTCATCAGCAATATTGGCCTGCGATTTTCTTTCTTTCTTTCTTTTTCTTCTATTTTGGTGTCTTGATCTTGTTACAGTATCAGGGTATTCAAGCTTTGTAGAATGAGTTTGGAAGTGTTCCATCCTCTTCAATTTTATGGAATAGTTTGAACAGAACAGATAGATGTTAACTCTTTTAAAGATGTCTGACAGAATTCACCTGTGAAGTTGTCTCTTCCTGGGCTTTTATTTGTTGGGAGTTTAAAAATAACTGATTCCGCTTTATTACTCGTAATTGGTCTGTTCATATTTTCTATTTCTTCCTGATTCAGTCTTGGGAGATTACACATTTCTAGGAATTTGCCCATTTCTTCTAGAGTATTTGCTTTATGGATGTATATTTGTTCATAGTAATCTCTTATGATTCTTTTTATTTCTGGGATCTCATTTGTAACTTACTCTCTTTAATTTCTGTTTTTATTTACTTGGGTCCTCTTTTTTCTTGATAAGTCTAGCTAAAGGTTTATCAGCTTATCTTTTCAAAAAACCAGCTCTTAGTTTTATTGACCTTTCTTAAAGTTTCAATTTTATTTATTTATGTTCTGATCTTTATTATTTCTTTCCTTTTTACTAATCTTGGGTTTTGGTTGTTCTGTGTTCTTTTTCTAGCTCCTTTAGCTGTGAGGTTAAGTTGTTTATTGGAGATTTTTCTTGTTTCCTGAGGTAGGCTTGTATAGCTATAAGTCCCTTTTAGAACTGTTTTTGCTGTGTCTTACAGATTTTGGATCATTGTGTTTACATTTTCACTTGTCTCCAGATATTTTTAAATTTCCTTCTTGATTTTTTTCAGCAATCTGTTGGTTGGTTAGTAGCACACTGTTTAGCCTCCATCTATTTTTGTTTTATGCATTTTTTCCTTGTAGTTAATTTCAAGTTTCTTACTGTTCTGGTTGGAAATGATGCTTGATATGATTTCCATCCTCTTAAATTTACTGAAACTTGTTTTCTGGCCAAGTTTGTGATCTATCCTGGAGAATGTTCCATGTGAACTTGGAATGTATGCTGCTGCTATTGGATGTAATTCCTGTGTTCATCTACTAAGTCCATCTGGTTTAAAGTGTCAATTAAGACCAGTGTTTCCTTACTGGTTTTCTGTCTGGATGATAGTTCCATTGATGTAAGTGGGGTGTTATTATGCTTCTGTCAGTTTCTCCTTTTTCTGAGATTTTTAAAAATATACTTAGGTGCTCCTATGTTGGATGCATATATACCTAAAATTATTATATCTTCTTGTTGAATTGAACCTTTTAGCAATATGTAATGTCTTTCTTGGTCTCTTGCCCAGCCTTTGTTCTAAAGTCTATTTTGTCTGATATAAGTATTGCTCCACCAGCTTCCTTTTTGTTTCCATTTGCATGGATACCTCTTCCCATAATCCCAGTCTGTGTGTGTGTGTGTGTGTATCTTGAGCTATGAAGTGAATCTATTGTAGGCAGCATATATATGGGTCTTGCTTTTGCATTCATTTAGCCACTCTGCCTTTTGATTGGAACATTTAGTCCATTTTTGTTTAGAATAATTAGGTAATTATTAATTAAGTTTAAAGTAATTATTAATTATACACTTACTACCACCTTATTCATTTTCTTGTTTTTATAGTTCTTTTTTTGTACCTTTCTTCTTCTTTGACTCTCTTCCCTTCCCTAAAGATGTAGTGACTATCTTTAGTGTTTGGAGTCCTTTCTTTTTTTTTTAATGTATGCCTATCTATGATAGATTTTTGGTTGGCGATTACTAAGGAGGATGTACAGATATGTGATTTTTAAGTTGATAATCTCTTAATTTTGAGTGCATTCTAAAAACCCTACAGTTTTACTTCCCCTCTACTGTGTTTAATGTTGACATCCTAACTTACATCTCTTGTTTT
The DNA here is from genome assembly GCA_006410675.1 of Oreotragus oreotragus. Taxonomy (NCBI): domain Eukaryota; kingdom Metazoa; phylum Chordata; class Mammalia; order Artiodactyla; family Bovidae; genus Oreotragus; species Oreotragus oreotragus. The sequence goes on from SJYX01014327.1 coordinate 291,017, forward strand.
GGGTTCAGTTCAGTTCAGTTCAGTCGCTCAGTCGTGTCTGACTCTTTGCAACCCCATGGACTGCAGCACATCAGGCCTCCCTGTCCATCACCAACTCCTGGACTTTACTCAAACTCAAGTCCATTGAGTCGATGATGCCATCCAACCATCTCATCCTCTGTCATCCCCTTCTCCTCTCAACTTCAATCTTTTGCAGCATTGGAATCTTTTCAAATGAGTCAGTTCTCTACATCAGGTGGCCAACGTTTGGAGTTTCAGCCTCAGCATCAGTCCTTCCAATGAATATTCAGGACTGATTTCCTTTAGGATGGACTTTCTCATGATGTACTCTGCATGTAAGTTAAATAAGCAGGGTGACAATATACAGCCTTGAGGTACTCTTTTCCTGATTTGGAACCAGTCTGTTGTTCCATGTCCAGTTCTAATTGTTGTTTCCTAACCTACATATGGATTTCTCAAGAGGTAGTTAAGATGGTCTGGTATTCCCATCTGTGGAAGAATTTTCCACAGTTTGTTGTGATACACATAGTCTAATATTTGTCAGACTATAGTGAATATAGATGATTTGAACACTTGTGTCTTTTAACCTTCCTGCTGGCTTTATAAGTGGTTGATTTACTACCTTTACTGTATATTTGCCTTTACCAGTGAGATTTTTTCTTTTCTGCTGCCACTGTTTAGGCACTAAGTTGCATCGGACTCTTTGTGACCCCGTGGATTGTAGCCTGCCAGGCTCCTCCATCCATGGGTTTTTCCATGCAAGAACACTGGAGTGGGTTATCATTTCCTTCTCCAGGTGATCTCTCAGACTCAGAATGGAACTCAAGTCTCCTGTTTGGCAGGCAAATTCTTCACCACTGAGCCGCCTGGGAAGACCCTTTTCCTTTTCCAATTTTCATATCTGTTGTATGGTCTTTTCCGCTTAAAGACATCGTTTTAATGTTTCTTATAAAGCCTGTTTACTGGTGCTGAATTCTTTTAGCTCTTGCTGGTCTATAAGCCTCTTTAATTCTCCTTCATGTCTGAATTAGCCTTGCGGGTGGAATATTCTCGAGTGTCTCAGCACTCTGGCTATGCCATGTCACTCCACTCTGGCCTGCAAAGTCTCTGTTGAAGAGTCAGCAGACAGCCTTACGGTAGTTCCCTTGCACATAACTAGTTGGTTTTCCCTTGATGCTTTTAAGATTCCCTTTTTATCTTTTTTTTTTTTTTAATGACAATGAGTCTGTGTGTGGACCTATTTGGGTTGATCTTGTTTGGGACTCTGTAATCAAAGCTATGGTTGGACCATAAAGAAGGCTGAACACTGAAGAACTGATGCTTTTGAGTTGTGGTGTTGGAGAAGACTCTTGAGAGTCCCTTGGGCTGCGAGGAGATCCAATGAGTCAATCCTAAAGGAAATCAATCCTGAATATTTATTAGAAGGACTGATGCTAGAGCTGAAGCTCCAATACTTAGGCCACCCGATGTGAAGAGCTGACTCATTTGAAAAGACCCTGATGCTGGGAAAGACTGAAGACAGGAGGAGAAGGGGACGACAGAGGACGAGATGGCTGGATGGCATCACCGACTCGACGGACATGAGTCTGAGCAGGCTCCGGGAGGTGGTGAGGGACAGGGAGGCCCGGTGTGTTGCAGGTCATGGGGTCGCAAAGAGTCGGACACGACTGAGTGGCCGAGCAGCAGTTTCCTCCGCCTGGATGTTTGTTTCCTTTCTCAGGCCAGCTTTCGGCTCTTATTTCTTCACATTTCTAACTTCTCTGCCCCATTCACTCTACCTTTCCCTTCTAGGATTCCTGAGTTAGTACACTTGACATTGTGCCAGAGATCTCTTAAACTATCATCATTTTCAAAAATTCTTGTTTCATTTGTGCGTTCAGCTTGGGTGGCTCTCCCTACCCTGTCTTCCAGCTTGCTGATCCGGCCCTCTGTGTCATCTAATCTACCACTGATTCCTTCTAGTGTATTTTTCTTGTCGATTATTTCGTCCTTCACCTTTGCCTGGTTCTTCTTTACATTTCTAACTTTTTGTTGGATTTCCCACTGTGTTCATTCATTCTTCTCCTGACCTGGTTGAACATCTTTATGATCACTACTTGTACACCTGTATTGCATAGACTGATTTCCTCCACTTTGCTAAGTTCTTCTGGGATTCTTATCTTGTTCCTTTGTTTGGAATATTCTCCTCTGTGGCCTGATCTTGCCTCAGTGCCTGTTTCTGTTTTTATGACTTGTTAGGCTGGTTGCATTTTCTGATCTTGGAGAAGTGGCCTTACGTTGCCGCTTCCTATGAGGCCCAGCAGCACAGTCCCATCTGGTTCATCAGCGCCGTGTGCTCTGTGCTCGAGGGATCCCCCGTGTGGGTGGCGCGGCTCTGCTGCTGTGGTGGGGCTGATGCCTGTGGGTGCGCTGGCAGGTGATGCCAGCCCCTGGCCTAGTCGGCTGCCAGGCTCTGCCCTGGGCAGAGGCTACTGGCCCACTGGCGGGTGGACCCCAGGGCAGCTGGCCGTGTGGCTCAGGGGCCTGGAGTAGATATTCTTCAGTCACATCATATTCACGCCTTGCAGTGGCTACTGGCCCACTGGCGGGTGGACCCCAGGGCAGCTGGCCGTGCGGCTCAGGGGCCTGGAGTAGATATTCTTCAGTCACATCATGCTCACGTCCTGCGCACTCTTATGTTTGGTTATCTCATTGTTTTATCATAGTTTTTTAAAAAGATGTATCTCGATACAAATTCTTTACCATACGTATATATGTGGATGAAAGAAAGTGAAAGTCGCTCAGTCGTGTCTGACTCTTTGTGACCCCATGGACCATACAGTCGGTGGAATTCTCCAGACCAGAATACTGGAGTGGGGTAGCCTTTCCCTCCTCCAGGGGATCTTCCCGACCCAGGGATGGAACCCAGGTCTCCCGCATTGCAGGCGGATTCTTTACCAGCTGAGCCCCAAGGAAGCCCCATATATGTGTAGATATAGTTGGTATTTTCATGTCCTGTTAAGAATTTGCCTACCCCAAGGTTATTGATACTTTTTGTAGCTTTGTATCCATGCTTAGTCACTCAGTCCTGTCCAGCTCTTTTTGACAGCATGAACTATCGCCTACGGGATTCTCCAGGCAAGAATACTAGAGTGAGTGGCCATTCCCTTCTCCAGGGGATCTGCTCAACCCAGGGGTCAAACCTGACCCCGGGATCAAACCCTGCAGGCAGACCGTTTACCGTCTGAGCCCACAGGGAGGCCCCACTGTTACATTTAGGTCTGTGGTCTGTGGGAAGCGCGTGGGAAGCATGGGCATAGGAGGACGGCTCGCCTGAGGCTGTGTGTGGGTGCCAGGCTGCGAGGGGCTGAGTCGTAGTGGCATCTGGGGAGAGCGGAAGGGGCCATAACCCCCGATTGGCCAGTGACGGTCACAAGTAATGGCATCGATCATTGCCACAGGCAGGGCTTGGTCATTGACAAATCACGGCCCCAATAGATCTGCACAGTATCCGGACTCAGAAAAGAGGCTGGACAGGATTTCTTTGTTCTGCTGTGCAGGTAAAGAGGGTGAAGCATGGAGAAGTTCAAACGCCTGCCCAAGGCCACGCAGCTGGTGGGGCAGAACGAGGGCATGGCCCTGCCTCTGCTCTTCTGCTCCAGGGCGGCCTCACGCGCTCCGTGTTTACTCTTCACCTTGGTCAAGCCTCCGCCCTTCACCAACCTGGCAAATCTCGGAAATGCCCCATGCGTGCACTTCTTTATTCACTGAACAAACAGTAAGGCCCGACTTTGGCCACTGTGGGGGCTGGAGCAGGTGGCAGGTGCAGTGGACCTGGGCGAACAGCGGGTCCCCCCAGGCTTGCTGAGTCTGTGAGACAGCTGTGCTCCCTGCCACAGGGCAGCGGCTGTACCGGGCCCCAGAGGGGCCACTCTAGGCCTCTCTGCTCACGCCCTGACTCAGCACTATCTAGGGCTGTGTGTGTCATCATGGGACCACCAGGATCAGATGGCACACAAAGCAGGGTCGCCAGAGGGGGCTTCTTTACGAAGGTAGGGTTGTAGAGGACAATGGAGGAGGGCTTAGGGCCAGGTTAGCCGCCGGGCTGTCACCACCTCTAGTCCTGGAGCTGTCTCTTATACACATCTAGATGTGTATAAGAGACAGGCTTTATAAGAAATCGGCCATCTGTCCACTTTGTTAAGAGTTTTAATCATAAATGGATATTGAAATGTGTCCAAAACAGTTCATGCATCTTTTGACAGGATCATATGATTTTTACTCTTCAGTTTGTTAACATGGTGTATCGCATCGATTGATTAGTGGGTATTGAGTCATCCTTGCATTTCTGGACAAATCCCACTTGATCACCATGAATTCTTATTGCTGTTGCTAACACTTTGTTGAGAAATTTGGCATGCACGTTCATCAGCAATATTGGCCTGCGATTTTCTTTCTTTCTTTCTTTTTCTTCTATTTTGGTGTCTTGATCTTGTTACAGTATCAGGGTATTCAAGCTTTGTAGAATGAGTTTGGAAGTGTTCCATCCTCTTCAATTTTATGGAATAGTTTGAACAGAACAGATAGATGTTAACTCTTTTAAAGATGTCTGACAGAATTCACCTGTGAAGTTGTCTCTTCCTGGGCTTTTATTTGTTGGGAGTTTAAAAATAACTGATTCAGCTTTATTACTCGTAATTGGTCTGTTCATATTTTCTATTTCTTCCTGATTCAGTCTTGGGAGATTACACATTTCTAGGAATTTGCCCATTTCTTCTAGAGTATTTGCTTTATGGATGTATATTTGTTCATAGTAATCTCTTATGATTCTTTTTATTTCTGGGATCTCATTTGTAACTTACTCTCTTTAATTTCTGTTTTTATTTACTTGGGTCCTCTTTTTTCTTGATAAGTCTAGCTAAAGGTTTATCAGCTTATCTTTTCAAAAAACCAGCTCTTAGTTTTATTGACCTTTCTTAAAGTTTCAATTTTATTTATTTATGTTCTGATCTTTATTATTTCTTTCCTTTTTACTAATCTTGGGTTTTGGTTGTTCTGTGTTCTTTTTCTAGCTCCTTTAGCTGTGAGGTTAAGTTGTTTATTGGAGATTTTTCTTGTTTCCTGAGGTAGGCTTGTATAGCTATAAGTCCCTTTTAGAACTGTTTTTGCTGTGTCTTACAGATTTTGGATCATTGTGTTTACATTTTCACTTGTCTCCAGATATTTTTAAATTTCCTTCTTGATTTTTTTCAGCAATCTGTTGGTTGGTTAGTAGCACACTGTTTAGCCTCCATCTATTTTTGTTTTATGCATTTTTTCCTTGTAGTTAATTTCAAGTTTCTTACTGTTCTGGTTGGAAATGATGCTTGATATGATTTCCATCCTCTTAAATTTACTGAAACTTGTTTTCTGGCCAAGTTTGTGATCTATCCTGGAGAATGTTCCATGTGAACTTGGAATGTATGNGAGGAGGGGGTGGGGAAAGAGACGGAGGGAGGAGGAGAGAGAGAGAAAGAGGGAGAGACCTTCAGTTCCAGGTGCGCCAGTTCCAGGCAACCTCACGGGGAGCCCCAGGGCACTGAGGACTCTGACCTTGCTCCCCCTTCTCTCTGATCTCCACTGGGCTCCCAAGTCGAGCTGGAAGACCCAGATCTCCTGGGGCGAGAAGATGAAAGGAGGGGCGTTCTCAAGCTGCCCTGGAGACCGAGCGGCCTGATTGTCCCTCTGGGATGGTTTGACGGTAAATACGCAGAAGAGCCTGCCACCCGGGAATCGCGAGGCTCCTGCCAGCAGGAAGCATCCTGTCTGTGGAGGTGCAGCAGGACCTCTGGGGCTTAGGAGGGGCTGGACGGAGGCCTGCGGGACACCCTCGTTGTGGACTCCGGGGCGGGGTCTTCACTGAGTGGAGCCCCCTCTCCTCCTCCACCGGGAGGGCTAGCTTAGGTCCCAGGAATGACGCGCTCGATGGCTGTTCATCAACCGAGTGGACCCCTGTGATTCCCGCACAGGGTTGGGGGCTACATGAAAGGCATGTGGCCGGAGCTGCCTGGGGTCCGAGAAACAAGCCCGCTTCAGCCCCAGTGGGGAGGAGTTCTCCCGCGAACACGCTTGAGAGTGTGGGGGCCCGGACATTTGAAAGACATTTCAAGACATCTAAAGAGCGGCAGAGACACGTGGGTTTGCTTAGGCCCTGACTGAGCCGTCTTTCTTGTGGGATTCGGCCGTTCTCTCTTGGAGCCCAAGGAGCCAGGAGGGAAAACGAAAACCAGTTTTCAAGAATTATCGCAGCTCTTCCCTTCCTTTGCCGCCTCTCCTTCCCTTTCAAGTTGACAGAAGGGAGCGTTGCCCCTTCCCAGATTTTTTTTTTTTTTTAAACGTGAAATGGAGCATTCTCAGGCCCCACATTTGATTCCGATTTACGCCCGGAGTGTGATGACAAGCGCCCCCGGCTGATAATGGACGAGGCCGCGCCGGGAAGGCGAGGCTGCGGTCCCGCCGTCACTCAGCCGGGCCTCGCCCCGCGGGCGGGGGAGCCGCGAACCCACAGCGGCCGAGAGAGCTGCTGGCGGGGTCAGGGGTCACCGCCGGGGTCAGGAACCGAGGGGACAGCCGTGGAGGTTGACGTGACGGGCATTTAGATGAAGCGACCCATCGGAGGTCAAGAGGGGTCCGGGGAGCCTCTGGCCAAGGCAGGGTGGGCCGCGGTGGGGCCCGGCGTCTGGCGATGGCCCAGGCGGGACCATCGGGACCAAGCCCACCCTAGGCCGGGTTTGATTCTGCTCCTTCTCGGAGGCCTTTGCCCGTTAACTCGGTTGCTGGTTTCCCACTGGGGCTCTGGTCGGTCTGTGCTTCTCTTCAGGCAAGAGCAAGAAATGAAAGTGGCACTGGACCCCGCAGAGTCTCGGCCTCGGAGCCCTCGCCCGTTTCTGCTTCCCTGCGGCTGCTCCGTCTCGGGCACTTGCCGGCCTAGCCTGCTGAGGACGAAGGGCGCGCTGAGCAGAGCGGAGCCCCAGGTGACTCCGCCCGCCTCCACCACGGCTGGCCCGGACCGGCAGAGCTCCGCAGCGCAGCCACGCGAACCCCGTGCTCCCCGTTCTCGGCCCTGCGGCCGCCGCGGTCTGTGCGCGGCACAGGCTGATGCTGACCCCCAGCGGGCGCGTGCTCCTGCTGTCCTGCCTTCTCCTTCCTCACGCCCTTTCCACCTTCCAGTCAGGCTCTGGGCTCCCTTGAGGGTCACGCCCTTCCTTCACAAGGACGCTCAGGGTCACAGCGTCTGGCTCTAACCCACCCAGGACTGCAGGACAGAAAGCTACATGGAGAAGGAGCCCCAGATCCCTAAAGGGTGCTGGCTTTGGAGGTCTGTATCCCAGCTCAGCCAGGTAGCAGCCCCAGGGCCTCGGGCACTGACAGCTTTCTGGTGGGTGGAGTGTGGATGCCAGCTAGCACCAGCTTACCAAACTTTAGTGCACACGGCACCTGCTGAATACAAGGTGATAGGCATACAGCTGGCAGTCATACACAGAGTCCCTGAAGCGGAATCCCCAGGTCCAGCAGGCCGTCAGCCTGGGCGTTGCTCTAGCCCCTCTGCGCAGGGGCGTCAACTGGGTTCGGCCAGATGGGCCCTCCCTCCGCGGGGAGGGTGCAGAGAGACACTGCCAAGTGCAAATTCGATAACCAGACGCCGTGCTGAGGCTTCTGGACAGCACAGGCCCCTTTGGTCCTGGACTGTCTGGGCCAGCCGCTCTCTAGCCGCCCAGGGTCTGTTTTCCATTTTGAGTTTGGCTGGCCGACCCCCTCCCCTTTATGGAAGATCAGTTTCAGGCCCCAGCAGACAGAGCAATGGGCAGGAAGGAAAGGCGTGCCTCCCTTCCTCTGGGGTGGTACCCCGTTCACTTGGCCCCTGGGGTAAGAGGCGCCCTGCGAGTCCCCTGAAAGGTGGGAAAGTGGCTGCAGGTTGGAGACAAAGGTGCCACAGATGGGAGGTTCCTGGGTGGCTCTGTGGCTCCCAGTGTAGTTACTATGGCCACCGGCAGCATGACGTCATGTGGAGGCTCTGACACTCAGTCTCCTTGAGCCTCCAAGAGGCTCAGCTGAGCAGCAAATGGAGATTTGAGGATGGGCACTGATATGGTGAAGGAGCCTTTTGGGTTGTTCAAGGAATCTCTGTTGAATAAATCCATGAATGGATAAGCAGAGGGCTGGGTAGGTGGATAGATGAATGGGAGAATGGATGGATGGGTAAGCAGATAGATGGGTGGATGGGTGGGTAGATGGTAGATGGGTTGATGAACAGTGAGTGAATGGATGGATGGATAGATGACCATGTGGGTAGACAGATGAAGGATGGATGAGTAGGCAGGTAGATGGATAAATCCCCCCTTGCTTTAGCTTTAAGGAAGGGGGCTAAGATGTCATCATCTACACAAAGAAATTAATCAGCCTGCCCTGATCCTCTCCCAGAGTTGAACAAAAGTGATCTGAGAGCCAGGTGGGGTGACAATATGGTGTCATGAGAAGACACGGGAACTTGGAATCAGAATTGGAACCTTGGCCAAACTGAGCTCTCTCTGTGGGCAGTCTCCCGGACGTCAGCTCCACAGACGAGGGCCTTTGTCTCCCTTGCTTGTCTCTGTGTCCCTGCAACTCTGCCGGGACAGAATGTGTCCCTCAAAACTCACATTGACGCCCTAACCCTCAGGTGGTGATACTTGGGGGTTGGGGCCTTTGGTAGGTAATCAGGTGTAGACGAGGTCGTAAGGGTGGGGCCCCCTTGGTGGGATTAGTGCCCTTGTAGGAAGAAGAGACGCAAAGCTTGCTTTCTGCCGTGTGAGCACACAGGGAGAAGGTGGCCCTCTGCAAGCCAGGAAGTGGGCTTCTGCCAGGAACAGGAGGTCCAAATTTCTGTTATTTCAGCCCCTCCGTCTAGGTATTTTGTTATGGTTGCCTCACCTGATGAAGACAATCACCCATAGCATCTGGCACACCATAGAACTCAAAAAAGACATTCGCTGATTGACACAGTCACTCTGAGCTTCAGTTTGCTCGGCTGCAAAATGTGGGTAATGGCGGCCACTCGTCCTGGAGAGCTGGCGTGGAGTTGGCCGCAGTGAGTGAGGGAGCCGGCTGTGTGGACCTCTCATGATCATGCTCTCGTAGCAGATGATTCCTGTTACTGTCATTAAAAGAAAGACAACAAGAGCGACAGACAGTAAATTACAGGACAGGTCTTGTTTCCCGCGCAGGAAGTCTGCCAGGTGGATGGTCTTAGGGTGGGCTAGCTCGTTCCACGCTGTCGTCCTTCTGATTCTTCCATTCTGCAGTCCCCCGTGTCTCTCCTCATGGACCCAGAAAGGCTGCCCCTGCTCCATCCATCTCCTTGATGTACCTGGGGACAAGGCAGGCAACACTGCATGAGCCACTTCCCCTCTCTTGCTTCAATTTTGCTATCTGTCAAATGGGGTCAGCAATAGTCTTTGTTTATATGATTGTTGTGAAAATCGGGGGGAAATGTGCTTGAGGAGCTCAGCTCTGTGCTCTGTGTGTGGCTGCAGTGGGTACTGGCTGTTAGGTGCAGAGGTCAGGAGGAAGCCTCCTGCCTCTCACACCCAGCCCGCTGCACTCTGCTCACATCACAGTCACGGATCATGCACACACCAGTCCCTATGTTCAAATTACCCAGTACTCCGCTGCCCTTGGAAGCTTCTCGTGAAATGGTGAATTTGTTTCCTGGGGCTGTGGTAATAGAATGCCACAAGCTGGGGGACCAAACATGGCAGAAACCCATTCTCTCACAGCTCTGGGGGCCAAAATTCCAAGATGAAGGTGTGGGCGGGGCCAAGCCCCCTCTGAGGCTGCAGGGGAAGCTCCTTCCTGCTTCTTGCAGCCCCTGTGGCCCCGGCTTGCAGTTTCATTGCTCGGACCTCCGCCCCTATCTCCAGCCTCTATCCTCCCTGGGTGTGTGGTCAAATGTCCCCCTGCTTCCCTCCAATAAGGACATCCGTCCTCGGATTCAGGGCCACCCGCATAACCCAGGCTGCTCTCCCCAGGGCAAGATCCTTAACTCAATCTCGTCTGCCAAGACTCCTTCCCCAAAGGTCACATTACAGGGTCTGGGGATCCGGATGTAGAAGTACGAGTGGGGGCGTTACTCGGGCCCCTGGGGATGCCAGCACCCTGGTAGCTGCAGAGCTGTGGTGCTGGGACCCCGATGCATGACCTTGAGCTGCCCACCTTCCAGATGCGAGGGCAGAGGCGGAAGGTGCTTGTGCCCAGGAACACTGTGGCCCCCCCGATCTGCTGCCCCTTGCTGGACCCCCAGGAGTGAGGTGTTTGTGCCCAGGAACACCGTGCCCACCCCCACCCCGATCTGCTGCCCCCTGCTGAACCCCCAGGAGTGAGGTGCTTATGCNAGGGAGAGTTAAGGGAAGGGAAGTTGGTGATCTGTGGCAGGGCTGTCTCTATTGTTGGTATTTAAAGGGTCCTCTGCCAGGACACCTGCTGCTGCGTGGGCCTTGGTTCATGCCCGCACCTCCGCCCTGCATTCCTCTGTGTGACCACTACGTGTCGCACGTTCTGCCCAGCAGATCCCATCGGTTAACCATTTCCTCTCAATGTTGCAAAGTCAAAGGGTTAGTTGCTCAGTCGCATCCAACTCTTTGCAACCCTACGAGATTCTCCAGGCCAGAACACTGGAGTGGGTAGCCTCTCCCTTCTCCAGGGGATCTTCACAACCCAGGGATTGCGCCCAGGTCTCCCACATTGCAGGCGGATTCTTTACCAGCTGAGCCACCAGGGAGGCCCGCCTGGTTGCTGCAATGTTGTGACTGTCTCTTATACACATCTCCCAGGAGTCAGGTGCTTGTGCCCAGGAACACCGCGGGCCCTCCCCCCGATCTGCTGCCCCTGCTGGAACCCCCAGGAGTGGAGGTGCTTGTGCCCAGGAACACCGTGGCCCCTCCCCCCCATCTGTTGTCCCCTGTTGGACCCCAGGAGTGAGGTGCTTGTGCCCAGGAACACCGTGTCCCCTCCCCCCAATCTGCTGCCCCCTGCTGGACCCCCAGGAGTGGAGGCAGGTGAACAGGGCGGTGGCACCACAGCCAACTGGGGAGCACAGAGCTGCTGATGCCAGAGGCGGGGTGCTGGGCTGCCCAGTGCTGTGACAGCTCTGCTGGGGTGGAGACAAGACGGGGAGGGGGCGGACTCCCAGATCACAGGGAGATGCCACCAGCCAGGGGGGTGCATCCAGACGGCTGCTCCAGAAGGAGAGAGGGCCGAGTGTGGACCTGAGGACCGAGTGTGGGGTTCACCTGGGAGGTGGGGAGGGTGGCAGGGAAGCCGGGGCTCCAGCGTAAGAAGGCTGCAGGTGGGTGGGTGAGTGGCAGGTGGAGAGCTTGACTGGACTGGGCAGTGAGAAAGGAAGGCTCCACCCAGCCCCCTCCCTCCACAGGTCCTGTCCCTCCGGGGGCTGCAGTTCCCTGCCTCCCTCTCTGGGAGAAAGGTGCCCGCTCCGGGGCTGCTGGGAGGAGAAGGGCGCAGAAGGCCCAGGGTGCCGATGGCCCTGGGCGGACGTGGGGTGGCAGCTCTGTGTCCATTTCATCACGTGCTCTCATGCCGGATGGAGCCTGAGACTCTGCTGGGAGCTCAGCTGCTCACTCCAAAGGAGGGTGCCTGCATGGAGAGCTGAGCACGTGCAGGGACCCCCTTCCTGCTCAGAAGCTCCCTCCAAAGGGGCCCAATTCTGTTCTCCCCCTCCAAGTCTGGGGGCCACGGGTGATTCTTCAGCAAGAGACGCTCCCGCTCTCTGAGGAGGATGGGGGCTTGCTGCAGGGCAGGGTGGGCCTGGGCTTTAGGATGAGGCCTGGGGCTGGGTCCTCACCCCTCCTACCAGCCCCTTGACACAGGCAAGGCCCCCGGTATCCCTGGGGCAGACAGGGAGCCCGCTGGTGGTCCCCAGGCCTTCCTGCCGTGAGAACCAGGTGAAGGCCAGGCTCACACAGCTCCATCTAGTTTATCCTGCCCTTTGCATGAGTGATTCTGAATTGAGAGTTATCAACAACAAAGGCATCATTTCACACACAGAGATGCGTTGAGAGGAGAGAAGGCACTTTGCTGATGCAATTCCTGTGAAGGAGCCGCACCAAAACATGGCGATCACCTTTGATCAAACAGTGCATATGGCAGCAGTGGGCCCTCTCTGAACCCGATGAGAAGACAACCAACCACACTCGGAGTGGGCAAGGGTCTAGGTCCGGGTGAGGGGTCAGCCTGGGCCTGACCTGGCGAACTTGGTCAGGTCGCTGCCACGTCCAGGCCAGGGTCCTCCACCATCAGCTGTAAGTGCGGACATGGTGGGGTCAGCATTCCCAAGTGCCTCGTCCATGACTAACCCCGCAAGACACTCCAGGGTAGTGCCAGGGCTGCAGGGCATTGGCTAGTCTCTGGGCAAGCTCCAGGAGGTGTGAGTGGGTTGAGGGTGGTACAGGATGATGGAGAGGGGGGCCCAGAGGAGGCGGGGACTTGCGAGGTGGGTTAGCAGGCGGGGAGGGGACTTGGGCGGGGAGTGAGTGGGAGCCGCTGGGACATCCGCAGAACACGCACAGGGTCCCAAAGACAGGCCTGGACTGGAGACACAGGTTTGGAGCCGCCAACACAGGCGGCGGCTGAGTCGCGGGTGAGGACAGATCCCAGGACCCAGGGCACGGGGGAAACGTCAGAGAGCTGGGGACAGAGCCGGGAGCAGACAGCTGGGGACAGAGCCGGGAGGAGCTGCAGCTGCAGTGGGCACAAGGGAACGAACCTGCTGCGGAAACGGGGAGGAGGGGACGGAGGAGGGGGTGATGGGGAAGAGGGCTGGTGGAGAAGGGGATGCCGGAGGTGGCGGAGAAGAGATGATGGGCAGGCAGCCCGTGTTAGGAATCCAAGAGGGGTGTGCAAGAAACGGTAGCCGCTTCGAAACCTCCACCCACCGAAGGGTCCAGTGAAACACGGACTGCGGGCCGGCAGGGCCAGCCGTGCCGGATGACCCTGCTGGCCGCTTTGCTGGAGGGGCCACTCCCACGCCCACACTCTGCCGGGCATCCAGGTGCTGCTTTATCGGCCTCTCATGAAAATCCTGGAGGGAGGCCCTGTGCCCATTTCACCGAGGAGGAGCCTGAGGCTCAGAGACTCTGGAGAGTCTAGGGCCACGAAGCTTCTCGGCGGGGCTGGTGGGGGTGGTGCGCGGCGGAGCAGCCAGAGCTGAACCGGGTGGGGGGATAGTCCATCCTCTTCCCGCTGTGTGAGTTTCCAGGATGTGTGAGGGTGAAGGAGGATGAGCTCGGGCAGAAGGGCCGGGGTGAGACTGAGCCCAAGATCCCCTCCCAGCGTCTCCACAGTCTTCCTTCCCCCGTCTCTGCACACGCACACACACACACACACACACACACACACACAC